>JAODAL010017632.1:0-77119 GCA_025379985.1 Phyllomedusa bahiana
AAATAATTTTAATCCCACAAAGTTTTTGGGGGGAAAATGTCCTTTGAAAAATAAGCAACATGGGGCTTTTTGGGAGACTTCAGCTTGGTTAATCGATGAAAAATGAAGAAAAGAAAGAACATTGTCTTCTGATTATGTTTTGTTATTTTTTGGGGGGTTGTTTTGGATTGGCATGGTGCTTGAAATCTTTGCAGGGTAAAATTAATCTGAGATCCCAAAGCTTTCTGGAAAAAAAAGGGTGCTGCCAGTGTTAAAAACGGGTCAAAGTCACAGGTCATGGGTCTCCCAACAGGATGATGACCCAAAAACACACAGCAAAAAAATTCAAAACATTAGAGTGGCTAAGAGAAAAAGCATTGGACTATTAAAAAAGTGGTTTCAAACCCCTGATCTAAATCCTATTGAACATCTGTGGAAAAAAAGCTGAAACTGGAGTCTGCAAAAGGGACCTTCACACTTGAGACAGGGAAAAGTTTGCTTATGGGAGGGGCCCAATCCCTTGGACAGGTGAAGAAGTTGGAGAGTTACAAAAAATCATTTGTTTCCCTCAAAAGGTTTTGTGCAAAAAAATTATAAGTTAAGGGTATAAATTTTTTGTGCAGGCCGTTTATTCATTGTTTTTTGAGGGGCTTGAACACAATTCAAAAGCAATTTTAATTTTTGTTTTCGGAAAATTTATTATTACTTTTGTCAGTTTAGTTTTTTTCAGGACCATGTGGTTTTTCTGTCTGCAAAGAGGCGAAAAAATTTTTGTCCATTGTGATAGGGGTTTGTAGTAAAAAAATTCCATTTTAAAAGAGTGGCCCCATGGAATTAAGAAAATATAAAGGGAAAAAAGAGTGAAAGGGATAAAAATTTTGTCAAATATAATAACGAATTCTCAAGAAAGCCAGAAAAAGAACATTTGCAATTAAAGGGATTGCCCAAAGTCCTTTTTTGAAAGGAAATGTTGTGTTAGCCCCCCATCACCCCCAGGAAATGCTGCCTTTGTGTGTTTAAAGGTTTTTTCTCACCATGCTGTTTCACAGAGCCCCCGCCAGCTGCTACATTCCCGGGAGGTTTTTTAGGTGGTTTGTAGCTGATTAGATATAGCTTGTATTCCCAGCTATTCCTTTTTTTTCAGTGACATGCTACTTTGTCAGGTAGTTTTAAATTTCTGCAGATAAATGATTTACATGGGTTGTTTTAAATATCTTTTTATTTAATTATGGGAAAGATAAATCAGACTTAACTGGTTCCAAAGAGAAAAGTTTTTGGCGCTGTCTGTATTACTTTGTTAATCAACCAAACATCAGTGTGTTCAAGGTCCAAAAACAAAAACAGGACATGGAGGCATTTTAATACATTATATGTTGTGGTCACTTTCACTTTTTTCCCCATGTTGGGAATGTGATGTCTTTTTTAGAGATGAAGCCTAAGTGTTGATGCCTTAAAGGGGGTTTTGCCCCAAATCATTTCTTTCCCCCTTATCCCCTCTTTAGCTCTGGTGCTAGAAAAGGGGGAGGTGTGTTTGTTTGAATTGCGATATGTGACCCGCAGGATGACATCACCCGGTTTTGATTCTTTAGCAAAGAAAGGGTCTGTTTTTTTGTAGAACTGTTAAGTGCTCTGTAGCTAGGGTAAAAAATTTTGTCCAGACACAGGGGTCCCTTTGGTTAAATCCCGCAGGGAAACCAAACTGTGGTTTATTTTCTTTTTCAATGCAATACCTGATTGAGGTTTCTTTTTTTATTTTATTTGCGCTCTTTGACTAATTACTAAGGAGTACAGAGGACAGAATAGAATGACAGCATCTGGGGTTGAACACTCAGTAGGTGCCTGGAGGAGAAGTGATGTCTGAGCATGTGCGACCAGGGACTGAGGAGCTCACAGCCCTGGGTTGTACCCCCTGGAGAGGAGCAGTAAACAATTGATCACTAAAGGAGCAGCTAAGACAAAAACGGTGCAGAATTTTTAATAATAATGAATGGTGAAAATTTTTATTATTTAATTTACAAACTTTTCATGTCAATTTTACTTTGTGGCAAAAACCCTTTAAACCTTTATGTCAAGCATGGCGGGGTTTCCTGTATGGCTTGGGTTATGATTCTCCAGGTCCTACAGCCTGAGGGGGCCCAGAAGACTTCTGCCACATAAGGAGACATCAGCATTGAAAGCAGCACTTATAGCTGGGAGGACCATTTAACTTTTTGACAATGGTGAAGTAAATCAGGATAGAAACATATGCTTGATATTGCAAACAATCATTTTACTGTGTTGTATCTTCATACATTGTATATCCAAAATAGATAAAAGATAAATAAAACATTTCAACACTGTTGCAGAAGCAAGTATCATGGCATATAGCGCATTACCGAATCATAAAGTCAGTTGCCAACCCTACTTTTGATCCCTTAGAGCGAACACTTCTTGACTCATATGGGTGGGTATTATGGCTAGATCACCGGTTTTGCTGCTCAATGCGGGGAACTGCTCCAACGAGTGCTCCAACAAAGCCGCTTATCCTCCTCATGGATCATCAGATCTCTCCAGGGGCTACACTCGTACTCTTTCAGAAGCAATGGGAAAAGGGTTGGCGCCTGCGCGACGTTTCGGGGTCCTCCCCCTTTGTCAAGCTCGCCTGCAATAGGTAAGGGCCGGGCTAAATACCTGTAGTGTAGTGTTTGTTAACCCTTGTGTGACGAGTCTGTTATTAACATGACTTCTGCCTACTTTTACGACTCAGTGTTAAACTCTAAAAAGGTCATTATTAAACATTAACTGTCCTATTGCAACTAATCCTATCAAAAGACATGACTATACTGCTAGCATATTTACAAATCCTATTGAACTTAGCGCTTCTAGCCTACTGATCCAATATACCTCTCTCTGAAGTAGACGTCTTTTAATGTTAGTGTTATCTTGTGAGTCTATATGTTCGATAACCTGCCACCTAAGTTCACTTGCATTATGTCTAAGATCGAAAAAATGTTTGGCGATAGATGTTTCACCAAATTGTTTTATTGTTGTTATATCGTCTTGTGTGCCTTGTGCCATTTTTGTTTGGTATAGCCGAATTTGTGATTTATGTTCGTTCACTCTTATCTTAAGAAACCAACGCACAGCCTTTAAGGAATTACAAAAAGATGATCAAATTATCATAAGAGCTGCCGATAAGGGAGGTGCGGTGGTTGTTCTTGATAAGGATGCGTACATTAGTGAAGCTAAGAAACAACTAAATGACCAGTCCGTCTATCATCTGACCCAAACAGATCCCACATTGAAAATTAAAAATATGATTGATCAGGTGCTAAAGGAGGCAGAAGAATTAGGGGTGATAGATAATGCCACTTGTAAATTATTAACAGTGGAACATCCACGTGCCCCCATACTTTACCTAGTGCCCAAAATCCACAAAACTTTGAAAAATCCCCCGGGACGACCGATCGTCTCCGGTATTGGATCAGTGTTCCAACCAATTGCTACATACATCGATGAGTTTTTACAGCCGATAGTGAAAAATTTACCCAGATGCCTCAAGGATACAAACTAATTCCTTAGGCAGATTCAACAAATTGAGATGACCGACGACACCATACTGTGCACCTTAGATATTAAAAGTTTATATACCAATATCCCGATACAAGAAGGTATAGAGTCAGTTAGAGAACATCTAAAAAATGATCATAGCCTTACTAATAGGAAAATCGAACTACTGATGGCATTGTTAGAAATTATATTGTATCATAACTATTTTCGTTTTGCCACAGAGTTCTATATGCAGAAACAAGGCACATTGATGGGATCTCCGATTGCCCCGTGTTTTGCTAACATATATGTTGAACATGTAGAAAGTCAATATATCATCCACGGACCATTTGCCCAACATATTGGACATTGGTCAAGATACGTGGATGATATTTTTGTAGTCTGGTTGGGGAGTATGGAACAATTAACTAACTTTGTTTCCCACATTAATAAAATCCATCCCTTACTAGAATTCACCCTAACTAGCAATACTACAAACATCAACTTTTTGGATGTAACAGTTTATAAAAACAGAGGCAAATTAGAAGCAACTCTATACAAAAAAGAAATGGATAGGAATAACACGTTACACCATGATAGCTTTCATGCCCCTAGTGTAACCAATGCTATTCCTAAAGGACAATTCAAGAGGTTAAGAAGAATATGTAGTACGGATAGTGAGTACCATAAAAATAAGCAGCAAATGATAGACAGCTTTGCTGATAGGGGATATCCTAGGAAGGAGTTAATTAAAACAGCTAATGAAGTCTCTAAGATAATGAGAGAGGAAGCCATGACAAACAAACAACAAAAGTCTAAAACGGATAGGATAATGTTTCTATCTGTCTATGATGACCATGCCAAACTAATTAAAAATACCATCAACAAAGCTTGGAGTATTCTACAAAGCGATCCCATATATGGGAAATGCTTTAAAGATAAACCTCAATTCACATACCGTAAAGGCCAGACGATTAAAAACATGGTAGTACACTCGGACCTTAGATCTATCAAAACACGTCAAGGTGTCTTATCCACTAAAAAGAAAGGCACGTTCCCATGCCTAAATTGCCAAAATTGTTCTGCCATTATACGAGGTGATACAATATATCATCCAACTAAAGGATATCCCATATATAATAGAGGGTATTATACCTGCAACACAACTAATGTCATCTATCTACTTAAATGCCCGTGTGGTAAAATCTATGTCGGGCAAACCTCAAGACAAGTACGGATAAGAGTGAACGAACATAAATCACAAATTCGTCTATACCAAACAAAAATGGCACAAGGCACACAAGAGGATATAACAACAATAAAACAATTTGGGGAAACATCTATCGCCAAACATTTTTTCGATTTTAGACCTAATGCAAGTGAACTTAGGTGGCAGGTTATCGAACATATACAATCACAAGATCACAGTTATATAAAAAGACGTTTACTTCAGAGAGAGGTATGTTGGATCAGTAGGCTAGAAGCGCTGTCCAATAGGATTAAATGAAGAATGTAAATGGAGCGCTTTTTTGTAAATATGCTAGCAGTATAGTCATGTCTTTTGATAGGATTAGTTGCAATAGGACAGTTAATGTTTATTAATGGCCTTTTTAGAGTTTAACACTGAGTCGTAAAAGTAGGCAGAAGTCATGTTAATAACACTCGTCACACAAGGGTTAACAAACACTACACGACAGGTATTTAGCCCGGCCCTTACCTATTGCAGGCGAGCTTGACAAAGGAGGAGGTCCCCGAAACGTCGCGCAGGCGCAAGCCTTTCATTCCTGTCTGAAAGAGTACGAGTGTAGCCCCTGGAGAGATCTGATGATCCATGAGGAGGATAAGCGGCATTGTTGGAGCACTTGTTGGAGCAGTTCCCGCATTGAGCAGCATACCGTGAGTCTAGCCATAATACCCACCCATATGAGTCAAGAAGTGTTCGCTCTACGGGATCAAAAGTAGGGTTGGCAACTGACTTTATGATTCGGTAATGCGCTATATGCCGTGATACTTGCTTCTGCAACAGTGTTGAAATGTTTGTCTTTTATCTATTTTGGATACACAATGTATGAAGATACAACACAGTAAAATGATTGTTTGCAATATCAAGCATATGTTTCTATCCTGATTTACTTCGCCATTGTCTTACTGAGGGTTGGACATCCCTCTCAGGATACTACGTCTATTATAGACATTTGGAGATAGCTGGTCAATTTATTTACCATTTCACTTTTTGCACTAGGGCCCAAAAGCTTAAAGTTACGCCTAGCAGTCTCCTACTGAATGTAAAAGTAGAAGCCCATAGGTATCTGGATATTCTAGGTGACCAACTCCATCCCCTGATCCATAGTTTGTTGTTAGGTGTTGATGCAATCTTTCTGAATGACATTGCCCACACTACTCATTGAATTTGATCTTGGTTTGAGGAGCATGAAAATTAAGCTTATCATCTACCCAGGTCAGCCCAGTCATCAGACCTGAGTATTATTAAGCCTTTGTGTGTGGAGGCACAGAGGGGGGGCGCTATTCTTTAGAAGAAGGTTAGGAGTAGATGCCAACCACCTGCTTCCTTCAAGGAATTAGCATCTGTACTAGTTGGAGAGTGGTACAAAATTGACATAATTGTTAATTGTGATTTCTGTCCTTTCCTCAACCTAGTTCCAATATAAACAAAAGGAGGGTCTATCCCTTATCAATAAAAAAAAGTGTGCTCTGTGGTGTTCTGCCTATTTTGTCCAACTCCTCTATACATTGTTTAGAGCAATGAAGTGTCAGTGTTTTCTTTGCTATCTACTGTCGTATTTTTAAATGAGCATGAACTATACAAACTCGAATAGCTAGAAGAATCACCATCATGTAAAGAACAATATAAGAGCCTAATCACCTCTATGACCTCAAATGGGCAAGCTTCTCCTGTGTCTTCTGGTCACTCCATTTGCATATTTTGATGTTATGTATATCTTTGGATTGTGGTAAAGCTGTGACAATGAGGCCACTGACTTTGTATTATCTGCCATTAGGAAAATATCTGTATGGGACAGCACGTTTGTGGTAAACGCACTTTCATGACGCATTATGGCTACACAGAGCAGAAGGAAAAGATGAAGCAGAGTCCGTTTATCTGTCAGCAGGGAGTGTTACTCTTATTAATGTTGCTCTTATTAAATTAATAATTTTATTAGTTTATTTTGATTATTATTTTTTATGCAGATACTTGGCTTTTCATAAATTACGCTAAGTCGGGAATTTAAGGTGCCCAATTTGTTGCTTTCTTATAGAAAACCGAGGATAAAAATTGCAATATTATATTTCAATGATATAGCTCCATCTTGTGGTTACTTTAGAGAAGTACTGATGAACACAAACATTAAACATATTAAACATATTAAAGGTATTGCCCGTGACCGTAGAGCCCCAAAGTGATCAAGTACCCTAGGGGGACTCTATGTTACTGCGAAAAAAATATAAAACAATAAAAAATATTAAATGTTTACGTTAAAACATCAACTTCTGCTCCGCCTATTGCCATTTTACAAATCAAAACATTTTTTGTCTTTTTTGTCATTTTCAGTACCATTTTTGAATAAATAAGTGTAATGATGAAAAAGTTGCATCTAACCCAGGACAGTGCCAATAAAAAGTGCATCCTCACTCAGGTTTATAGGTGGAAATACAAAAAAGTTTTTGGCCGCAAAACATGGTGCTGCAAGTTTAAAAATAGATGTTTGAATTTTTTTTACAGCAGTATAACATAATGAAAAGCCTACATATCTAGAACTGCTAGAATCATATCAACCTAGACTAAACATTGTAATGAATGATAGTTTTTATATTAACTAGAAGTCGGCGCTTTTGCAAAAAAATTATAACCAAGGAGCTTGGTCTTAGACTTATAGTTTAGAACTTAGATCGATGCAGGACACAACGGCCGCTGACAATGGCCAGGAGACCATTGATGAAGGTCGACACCATAAAGGTGGGGTGCCTGCCCAATCAGTAAGCAAGGTATGTATACATTCAGCAGCTATTAGCTCATACTACATGATTGTACCTTTCTTATATATATAGTATATATATTATAATGATAGTATTATATTACATAGGTATTATATATTAGGCTATATATTATATGATACTATATTATATAGTTAGTTATATCCACTATTAGTAGCCTATAGCTATGGCCATGATATGCCTGAGATATTTATATGTATATGCCGTCTGATGGTCTGGATACAGTTTCTATGTGATCAGTTTCAATCAGTATAGTCAAAGGCCTCTGTCTTGCTAATCAGGAGTGTTTATTGTCCAAAACAGGTTTTCAGTGTTGATTTATAAATACAATTGAGGACGGACCCCACACAAACCAAAACACCCCCCCCCAGCAGATTTGTTGATCACAGGAGAAGGAGACACAGAGTCCTATGTATGAAAACTGTCAGTAAGACTGTCTTTGTTGCCCATAGCAACCAATCAGAGCTCGGCCTTCATATGGATAAAATAAAAGTTGTGCTGGTCTGAATTGCGTTGTATAGGGCCTACTGATTGAGGTTTGTATGCGGGCAAAAAATGACAGTCTTATCTGCTTACAGTTTCCATACATAAGACCCACATGTCTCCTTAATGCGGTATTGTTTTATAGATACATTTGGAGAGGGGGGAGGTTAAAACAATTTTGCTGTTCACAGGAGGGTCCCAAGAACGGTATAAAAATTCAAGCTTGGGTGACTTGACTATTGACAATAAGAAGCCTTTCAGGTCAAAAGGGGATCATTGGCAAAATTAACTATGCCATGGCAGAGATCGTACAGTCCATCCTCTTTTCAATCGAGGGACTATCTACACTGGAGTGTCAAGCACCTTGGGTAATAGTAAATTAAATGAAGCAAGTGATGGGTAACCGTTTGTTTTTTTAAATATTGTCCAATTTTTTATTTTTATTTTTTAAATCAGTCAAACCCAAATCATTTCTGAATCTTGGCCCCATAGTAGCTTGCTATAAACATAGTGGATGTTGCGACAAACAATTGGTGTAGTGCCGAGAATATCGCTATTTGTTCCTTGAGAAGAGCGGGTTGCTAGAACGCGTTAGATGTGGCTAGTATAGCCACATGTTTTTAATTATTTGCAAAAACAATACGACATCAGCAGGCCCACCTCTAAAGGGACTAAAAACAGTCAAATGTAGGTACGTGAAGAATTTGTTGAAAAAAGACATTTCTGGACCTACTGATGAAATATCATGAAAAAACCTTCAGGCGCGTTTTAGTGTACATTTTTTGCATCGAAGATGTAAATAGCCACCTACCGCAGCAAGGTGGACTCCCATTACCAGGTGAGAACCTTCTTCTTACATGCGTACCTCTCTTGTATTCGTAGTTCACCCCCCCCTCCCCCCCCCCCCCTGCCCTCCACATTTCTGGTTAGAATGGCTCCAACAATGCAAACCTGATGTGAGTTAAAAAGCCTGTGGTAGGCAGACAGAGTGCACAAACGCAAGCTGCGCTGAATTAGCCACCCTCCCCAAACAGTCAAAAATATAGAATCTGGTCAGCACATCGTTTCTTGAAAAATAACGCTTTAAATATAGGCTGCCACAAACGTTGTGGCAGTCAGCTTATGCCAAAAAAACAATCCATCAGCGTAGCACTCTAAGGCCATGTTCACGCTGACCGGCTTTAGAAATGGGCCGTATTTCGAGTCCGTAATTAGCTGTGCAGAGTGCGCAAAATTCACGCCGGCATATGAAAACGTCCAGTCATCACAATGGTTAATCCACAGTTCTCATAGAGAATGATGGATTACGTCTCCTCTCCCTGCTCGGCGGAATACGCCAGAGAGGGGGAGATAATTTGACCATGTGAACTGATCTACTAGCGAGACGTATACGCGCCTTGACTTCTTGGTAATGAATATGTCTAATGGGCCGGCACGGAGGTACCCCCGCGCATCCGCCCTGCGGCCCAGCCACACGCCATAATTGCCGGGCGCGTAATTACTGTCCCGCACAGATTAAGCCGTGGGTGAACATGGCCTTAAGGCCTAAAAAACAAGCAAAGAGCTACACAATGAATTTTTAAAAAAGCATTTCTGCTACTGCCACAGGCACTTTTCAATGCAGATAGTGTTTGCAGTTGGAAAGGACCTTCTAACGCTGATATGTAGTAGAGCGTCCATTCTTATCTAGCCCGACACAAGAGAACGGCAGCATGTAGAGGTAGGTTAACCCACCTGAATATTGGGATCACGCTTGCCCATGCGGCTAGGATAGGGGGCTTTTACAGTTTTGTCCCAAAGATATGATACCCCCAAGATTGTTTTAATATATTTTTCATCAGTAGAGAGCATGACATTCTTAAAAAAATTATTATGTCCTCTATTGACTTGCTTTTTTTTTTTGTTTTATTTAATTGACAACTTTTTATTTGATTTTATCAATTATTATGCAATGAGAGAAACAAGCTAACAAAAAATGCAAATTGACATCTGAGAGACGGTAATAGCTCACGCCATACAAGGCACATGATATGATCAGCATTGAACATCATTTCAAATCTCAAACCCAAACGGTCGAAGAACAGAACATTGAGACGGTGAATTAGACGAAGGCTCACTACATCTACTAATTTTTTATTTCTTTTTCAAGCCGTTAAGTCAAAAGATTCCAGCCTCATCAGTAATAACCATCACAAGAAACTATATAAGACGTTACGGGACAATGACAGAAGAGAGGGATAAGGGGAGAGAGGGGAAGGAAGGACGAGAAGGGACGGAAAAGGGTTTTGCGTACAAGATGGACAAACTAAGCTGGTGCAGCGTCCCATGCTGCGAACCAGATCTTTATCAAATATAATTCCGGAAATTTATCATTGAGCAGCGGCAGTTATTATGCAACTCCCATTCTTCGCCACTATTTCTAGTGAGCCTTCTGCCTAGATGATCTCTCCTTCTACTCTCTGCGTGGCGGTGGGGTCTGCCTGCCGCATCTAACCTTGAGATTAGGCATCTGGCCCTGTGAATGGAGTATGTAACATACAGGTTCATGCGAATCCTGATTTAGATAGACTGTTGACCTTGGTCCATTCAATAATGTAGGTAAAGAGGGTCAGATGCGTAGATCTTCCCCCGAGAACCTCAGCCCTATAAGGTTAGACAATGACATGATTCGACCAAAAAGGGCTTGCGAATAAGTAGGGCTCAATCCCCAGAGGATATGCCGGTAGTGTACCTACTGACGGAGCAGCAACTGCGCCAGCAACTACCAATGGGGAGCTCGGGGGTTCTATAATGCAGGACTCCAGTATATGATATCGTACCAAAAAAATCAGTTATTTTGTATAGATTTTCTTATGCTTGGATACATACTGAGGATTTCGCAGCTGCATTCCAAATTCACTTGCCGATGAAGGAAGAAGGGTATTCCCTAACCTAAGTCAGCTTTTACCCATTTGGCCATGTATTTGTGTGTGGGGGGGCTTTTTCAGCAGAGGCGGCGGGGGTCCTCGAGGAAGGAGAATGGAGTAGAAGGTAGATTGTAGAAATGAGACCCTTAGTATGCATTGGCGTCCGCTTTACAGAGCACTGTTGAAGGTGAGGGGGTCGGAACAGATAGACGGGTGTGATGTGCCCAACATGTGAAGACCGAATAAGGTGAGTTATCCTGGACGGAGGTAATGAAATCGGAGATCTCTCAGGGAGAATTATTATGTCCAACTCTGTATAGGGTCGAGTGTCTCTTTGACATGCTTATTTTAGCTGCACCTTTAGAGTGCCTGCTGGAGAATGATATTTTTTGTGCATAGCTATTGATACTGCACACAGTGGTGCCACCCGTATATGTTTGAGTGTGCTGACCAGATTCTGTTTTTCAATTATTATGTTCTGAATAAAGTTTATCTTCCAGGTGCTTGGATGGCATGCTACATTTGATTTATCTTAAAGGGGTTTTATCGTTACAAAGAATCTACTGTCTCAGATATATGGTGGGGACAGCAAAAATTAAAAGCAACATTTTAGTAATGTGCGGTTGCCATACCTCAGTCACTTGCGATTTAGCCAAATAATGAGCTTCCTCATGCGGTAAATCTGCCATCTGTTTCTGCTCTGTTGCTGCTGTATGCTGCGTCCAAAATGCCCCCCTGACGTCGATTTTTTAAGACACACCCCTGCCACTGTGATTGAGCTGGCTGACATTTCATTCAGCCTGTCTATGGATACTGCACCTAGACAAGGCAAACCGCAGGGATCCAGGCCACGCCCCCTGCGACTTGTGATTGGTGCGTGCACACTCCTGTGTTTACTCCCTCTACATGAAGTGTTAAAATCGATAGTGAAACCGAAGGTCTACATCTGGCCTCTATGATGTACATACTTCCCAGCTATAGACTGAAGGAATCTGGCGGAAATTACTGCCCCCACGTTTAATAGGGCTTTTGATCCAAGAAGGTTGACATTCCACCTCCTCACATGCGTCCAGTCCTAGTCGCTTAAAAGCTCGCTACGATTGGAAAAGTAAGGCGTTCGTGCTTCCTCAGATCGATATGCATAGCCCCACCTTCCTTATGACTGTCATCATCTGATAGTGTTACTAACATAAGGATTCAACAATTGTGTCGTGCCCATAAGTGCTTGTGTAGATGCCAGTGCTATTGGTGATCACATTATGCCAAAGAAGAGAAGAAGGTTGGGAGTCAAGCGCACTCAGTAGTCTTCTTTATTTTTTTTTTTTTTCTTATTATAAATTAGTACACATATGTAAAGATACGCAAAAATATATGTCGTAGACATCTATAATTTGTATTCATATACACCAACAAAGCTCCCCTATATAGTGTCCTCATGTCACAGTAGTCACACCAAGCCACTTTCCACATACTCCTCACCGGACCACTTTATTAGTACACCATGCTAGTAACGGGTTGGACCCACCTTACCCCTTTCTGCCTTCAGAACTGCCCACCTCATTTCTTCGTGGCCACAGTATTCCATAGGTGTTGCAACTATGAATCAATAGCGTACCTAAGGGGCCCAATGTGTAAGACCCAAAAAGTGCTATCACAGAAGAAAATATTCCCCACACCATGACACACTATATACACCGACCACCAGCCTGTGAACCGCTTGATACAAGGCCAGGATGGATCTCCATGACTTTCATGTTGTTGACTGCCAAATTCTGCATCACTACAATTCACGAAGTATCGCAGCAGAGAAATGCGACTAGCAAATCGATCTCAATCAGCACAGGCAACGTTTTTCCAACTCTTCTACTGTCCCAATTTCGATGAGTTGGCAAATTTGGAGCTCTCAGTTTCCTGTTCCTGCGCCTATACCTTAAATGCCCACTGAGTTGCTGCCATGTGATTGGCCTGCATTTGAATTTACAGTTGTTAACGAGCGTTGGAAAGGATGTTACCATAATAAATGTGGCCGGTGAGTATGAGTGTATATGTATATGTGTTCCTAGTATGATATGGATAATATCTATGTGTTGTATGTGATGTGAACTTGTAGTATTGTCTGTATATATGTGTGTTTATGCTGTATCCAAGTATTGCCAATTTGTGTGATCACTAACAGTTAATCCTGCCTCTCGTTTACCATGTCTTTTATACATTGGTTAACTAAACTGATGATGAATTGCTATCTGAATATCATTTTTATGCTTATACCTTTGTCATTTAGTCAGGGTTGATATGTTTCTAGCTGCACTCGCAGCCAGACAACGGGGTCACGTTCACACGGCGTAATTGCGCGGATGGGATATCGCATTATCTGTGGGATGTTATTTGCGCTTTAAGTACACCTGACATGCCGCTACCACCGCAATTGATGTAATTTCATAGTCTCTATTTGCAGAGCTTGTATGAATTACCTATGTCGATGTACAAAAACGACGCATGCGTATTGTCACGACCTGACAGGAGAGAAGTGACAGTCTCATTCCCCTTACCCTATTAGAAGCAGCAGGTCACTTACTTTTTATGGGTTGGGTTCTGTGTGCCAGGGAAAACAGGTAACCGTAGCTCTCACCTGCTATGGATTTTCACCGTATTTGTCGGCCGCACTGTTGCGGCACGATTACAGCACTAAGTATATCCGCCCCACAAATACGCTGTGTATGTTCACGACAGTGTAAATGTACTTTCGTACTTCAGACGCGTAATTGCGCATTAATCACACCCCGACTACGGGCCGAATTATCAGCTAATTCATGCTTTCTAACTGAGAACTATTGATTGTACCTGCTTCTGCGGCGAATGGGGAGAATAAATAATATAAGCGAAGAAGACCCTTCAGCATGAGGACGCGCTGGCACACTTTTCTTCTGTAAAAATCCATGCCACAGCTTCATGGGGCGTGAAAAAAAAACTGCCGTGTGAAACTTCCGCCCTACTGACGAAAAATTAATTACACGGGCCGCGGCCCCGGATGTTTTGTGCGACCCTAGCCATGCCGGGGGGCGTCCCTGCCGTTGTTATCGTTTGAGCCTGCTTGCGTGCTGTTTATGCTAGATTTCTCTCAGATGGAGATTGAGATAAAGACCGCGGTGTGTAGTCCTCCTCTGAGCGGCGTGTCGCTCCCCCTCCAGTGGAGGGTGTCTCTCCTCTGAGCAGGCGT
Organism: Phyllomedusa bahiana; assembly: GCA_025379985.1. Taxonomy (NCBI): domain Eukaryota; kingdom Metazoa; phylum Chordata; class Amphibia; order Anura; family Hylidae; genus Phyllomedusa; species Phyllomedusa bahiana. The sequence goes on from JAODAL010017632.1 coordinate 14,128, forward strand.
CGTGTCTCTCCCCTGCTACAGCAGGAGGTGCTCTCTCTACGTCAGCCAGGCGTGTCTCTGCTCCTTCTGAGCAGGTGTAGTCTCTCGCCTCTCAGCAGGGATGTTGTCTCTCCTCCCCAGGAGGCGTAGTTATGTCTCTCACCCTCACTGATGAACTGTGACCTCATTTCAGTTTGCAAGCAGGGGGATGCAGAGAGTGTTGTCCTGCGAGTCGCGATTATATAACAGCATCTGTAGCCTTCTGCTGCTTATAGATCTGGACCAGCCTTGAGCGCTCCAAACTCCAGCCAAGAACTATTCATATGTCTTGAGCTTTCATACACAAATGACACTCGAAAGCCAGCAGCATTTAACTTCTAGTGAGTCTTCACCCAAATATCTACTGAAACTAACCAGGCATGAGACCTTTACTCAACTACACGGTGACCAAATGTCAGCTTCAAGTAAAGATCTCCATTCTTGCTGTCAGTGATGATAAATGAGTTTGAAAATAGTGGGGCGGGTAGGTGCACTTCCAGCTTTAGAAAAGACCCTGCTTCAGCTGTCACTAACTTGGGCATGTTGGTGCCCAGCGTGCCCAGCAGGTTAGAGGTTTATAAGCTTTACAACAACAGCGGAGTATGGAGCTCTCTAGTCCCCTCACAGAGTATTTTTTCTCCCATAAATTTCTCCAACATATGTATAGAGAACCTAATAAAGTTAAATATATGTCAATCTCTATAATGCATAATAGTGACTTTATATATATATCCATTACACACACATAGCTCCCCTATTATCATGTATACATCCCACAGAAAGTATATCGCATATGTTTATATCCATAACTCCCGGCCACCATCACTTTATTAGAGTACACACTGGTAAACTGCCTCTGTTAACACTTAATTTCTAATCAGCCCAATCACATGGCGGCAACTCAAGTGATGTTAGGCATGTCTAGACATGGTCAAGACATATCTTCTGCATTTCACAAACCGAGCATCAGTCATGCGTGGAAGAAGAAAGGTGATTTGAAGTGCCTCCTTTTTGAAACGTGAGTTTTGGCCCCATGGTTGTTTGGTGTACATGAAAGGAGCTGCGTAGTTGAGTATTTCATGGAAACTGGCTGATCCTTCACATCCTCTCTTCCCACCACCTGGATTTCACCTGACACCAACCATCTCCCACCCCCCGACTAGGTTTACAGAGAGATGGTCCGAAAAAGAAAAAACATCAGTGCAATGGCCAGTCCTTGTGGGGCCGGGGTGAAATGCCTTGTTGAATGCCAGAGTCGTCAAAGCGAGTAGGAGGGCTATCGAATGGTTGAGCTGTATTAGATAGCAATGGACAGTGACTACAATTAGCCACCGTATACATCCAATGTAGTGCGAAGGCGCCATCTTCTGAACAGCACAAGTACGGCGGAACTATTGAGGCCAGATGGACTACAGCCAGCGAGGAAGACCACACCGGTCGTGCCCTTCCTTTCAGCTATGTAAGCAAAGACAGGAAACGGAGGACTCCAATATTGCCCAAGCTCATCGGAAATTGGACAGTAGAAGATGAGTAAAAACGTTGCTGGTCATGATGAGTCCTCTGAATTTCTGTGCGAAATTCTCCGGGATTGGTAGGACGTCAGAATTTGGCGAGTCAACAACATGAAAGCAATGGATCATCCTGTCTTGTACAACGGTTCAGGCTCATGGTGGTGGTGGTGTCATGCGTGATGGCGGGAATAATTTCTTGGCACTCTTTTAGGGCTCCCTTCACGCTGGTACCAATTGAAGCATCGGCTGTGCAACACCTCTGTTGAAATCTATGCCACAGAAGAATTGAGGCAGTTCTGGAAGGCAAAAAGGGTCGGTCCAACCCCATTACTAGACATGGTGTACCTCAATACAAATCGTGGCGATGTGAGCTGTATATAATTCGATGTCCACAGTTAATATTCATGAAGATTATGTGGTGTACCCCTTATGCCACGTCTCTAACAGTGAGGCTAGACTACTCAACTCATATTGAAGACCTCTTTTGGGCACCTGGTGGTATGCTGCTCGCTGTTGCCTCCCAAGGTGTAGTAGTTTGCAGGGACCGGGTAAATCAGCCCCACACAGGCGGGCAGAGCTCCTCACTCGCATGTTGTGCTTGCTTTCATGACTGCCCAGGTCCCTCTGGTGTGCTGAACGTCGCAGCCTACTGCCGCGCGCTTAGCATCATATTGCCAGCATATAAAGTCCTGACAGTCAGGAGGCTTCAGTGAACAGAGGTGACAGTCACCCTTCCTTACCACTGCTACCTACTAAACGCCCCGCACCTCACGCAGTCGTTCTCCTCTCCCTGCCCTGCACTGAAGAGCGCTCTGAGCTTGTGTGTCTAGAAAGATGCACAAGCTCAGGAGATGCCCGGAGCTGCGGCACATAGCAGCTGCCTGCAACCCGACGGGCTGAGATTCGGGGCACAAGCAGGATTGTCCGGGGATTGTGCCCCGAATAAACATGCCTAGCGACGCCCCTGATAACACCCCTTTAAGTTATGTTCATGTCAACAACTCTTATAGAAACAAAGCTTAGAGCAGGCATCCTCAAACTGCGGCCCTCCAGCTGTTGGGAAACTACAACTCCCATCATGCATTTATATAGTTTATAACGGTGGGCATGATGGGAGTTGTAGTTTCCCAACAGCTGGATGCCTGGCTTAGAGGATACAAGTGGTTTATTATTACACGTGAACTATTCTAGGAGCACAACAGAGGTGATATCAGGCCATGTACACAAATCACTGCCATTTCACTGGCTTGGATTAATCATTATGCATGACTATATTCTCTGTGATGTCTTTGCTTTGTAAATTACACCTTGTAGTGGTTAATAGACAGCGATTAGAACCGACTACGTCCATCAGTAAATATATGTAAAAATATTCTTCATTAAAATTAAGATATATTTCATGCTGTGTAGTAGATATACATTGTCCTGTATCATGGAGGTATTCAGATAGATATAGAATTACATTGTAAACCCCTGTCTGCCTGCAACCACCACTACAACAGAGATAAGAAGCTTACTGCTTATGCATTTATTATTGAGCTCAATGGAAACCGTACACATAAGCTCCCCTTTATTGTATTTAGTACTATGGCTTTCTACGGGATTGTAAAAAAAAAAAAGTAGAAATAGAAAAGATATGTTACGAAACAAAATTGCACAGAATATCAGACTTATTTAGATAAATAAAAAAAAATAAAAAAATGATTGCATACCTTCACTGTACGGTCTAATAGGGGCACCTGTGATTCATTGCATGACATATACATTTTCATTAGGTACAATTAATCCATAAATTTCAGTAGTTTTTTTTTTTTATTTACAAATTAGCACAAAATCATCTGAATATAGAGATTTGTATGGTCCAAACTACAACACATTATGAAATAATATATAAACCAGGGGGGCAGAACATGCTTCCCAGGGGTCACATGCGGCCCACCGCACCCAGCCAACATAATTTGTCTTTGTTCTCATACTTCAGAAATAATATTCATCTTTATACACTGTCACAGCATATCCACAAGATCTACCATAAAAAGGTCTAATACAGGGGTGTCAAACTGCGGTCCTCCAGTTGTTGGGAAATTACAACTCCCATGATGCCCACGGTTATAGATTATACAAATGCATGATGGAGTGTAGTTTCCTCAACAGTGGAGGGCCGCAGTTTGACACCTGTGGTCCAATAGGTTCGAAACTCCAGGGAGGCGGAGATGAGTTGGAGAGGTGGCCATATATGTGTGTGGTGCTCTTTTTACTGCATTTGTTAAAAAGGCACTTTCTGCAGAAATTATCAGCACCCCCCTCCACCCCCCATTCTGACCTCTGCCAGGTCCTAAATGGAGAAAAATTTTTAAGTCAAAAATAGGGACATTTAAAGAGTAAAGATTAATAGGATGATTTGGGTCAAAAGTAGGAACTGTCATTTCAGTGCTATATTGAGTGCCACTGATGAATAAGCCTTTCATAAACTAAAGACTGGTTCTTAATATATAGTGTGTAGTGCTGAGGGCAGCACAAGCTAGTGACAGACCTCCTGTTTCCAGCACTGTGTCCCTTATTCTGTTAGATGTAGCAGTTTCAGAGTATTTAATGCTCTAACCTGGTAGTTTGCAGCCTGTTCTGCCAGAAAGGAGTCCAGTGTATTCATGAGCAGGTGATAGCCCCGCCCACCTGCCATTTATTCATAGAGTTATACCTATGCAAAGGAAAAGGTTGAATCAGCTGTAAGTGGGTGGGGCTAGCTACAGGTGGGCAGAGGTAACACTGGCTCATGAATACACTGGACTTTTCTCTGGCAGAACAGGCTGCAAACTGCCAGATTTGAGCATTAAATGCTCTGAAACGACAGCATCTTACGGAATAAGGGACACAGTGCCAGGGCCGTTCCTAGGGGTGGGCGAGGCGGGCGATCGCCCGGGGCGCCGAGGCTCCACTCACCCAAGGGGGGCGCCGCGACCACCGGCCTCGCCCGCCTGGAGGACCGCCACTGACTTTGCGCGGCTGTTTTATAACAGTCGCGCAGAGCCAGCAGCTGCTAGGGCAGGGTGGAGGCAGGATGGATCGTTACCGTTTCCCCGCGCCCCCTGCGACGCTGGGATCTGCTCGGCTGGCAGCTCTGCCGGCTGAGTAAGATCCCTGGGAGCTGCGTGACAGTGTAAGCAGCGTGATGACGTCACACTGCTTACACCGCTCAGCAGCTCCGATTCGGGATGCGCAGACCGAGGTGAGTACTTTTTTGTTATTTTATAATTACTTACAGGGACATCACTGGCTACAGAGGGCATCACTGACTACAAGGGGGGCATTCACTGGCTACATGGGGGGCATCACTGGCTACTGGGGGCATCTACTGGCTACAAGGGGGGCATCACTGACTACAAGGAGGCATCACTGCTTACAGGGCATCTCTCGGCTCATGGGGACATCCACTGGCTACAAGGGGCATCACTGGCTACAAGGGGGCACCACTGCTACTGGTGGGCTTCATGGCTACAGGGGGCATCAATGGCTTCATGGGTGGTATCCACTGGGCTGCAAGGGGGGGCATCACTGGCTACAGGTGGGCATCACTGGATAAAAGGGGGCACACTGGATACAGGGGGGCATCACTGGCTACAAGGGGGGAATCACGGGATACAATGGGGAGCATCATTGGCTTCAGGGATTAGCTGGCTACAGGGGTTTCGCTGGCTACATGGGGGTTTCACTGGCTTCAAGGGGTGCATCATTGGCTACAGGGGGCATCACTGGCTACAAGAGGGGCATCACTGGCTACAAGGGGCGCATCACTGGCTACAAGGGGGCATCACTGGCTACAAGGGGGGGCAATCACAATGGCTACAAGGGGGATCACTGCTTACAGGTTGCATCACTGGCTACAAGGGGGGGTATCCTGGCTACAAGGGGCGGTATTCGACTGGCTACGGGGGGCATAATGGCTACAAGGGGGGTTCATCACTGGCTACGGGGGCATCATGGCTACAAGGGGGGGCATCCACTGGTACAGGTGCATCACTGGATACAAGGGGGGCATCACTGGCTACAGGGGCATCACTGGCTACAAGGGGGGCCTCACTGGCTACAAGGGGGACATCACTGGCTACAAGGGTGGCATCACTGGCTACAGGGGATTCGCTGGCTACAGGGGATTCGCTGGCTACAAGGGAGGCATCACTGGCTACAAGGGGGGTATCACTGGCTACAAGGGGGTATCACTGGCTACAAGAGGCATCACTGGCTACAAGGGGCGCATCACTGGCTACAGGGAGCATCACTGGCTACAAGGGGGGTATCACTGGCTACAAGGGGCATCACTGGCTACAAGGGGCGCATCACTGGCTACAAGGGGCGCATCACTGGCTACAAGAGGCATCACTGGCTACAAGGGGTGCATCATGGTACAGGGGGCTAGTCCACTGGCTACAAGAGGGCATCACTGGCTTACAAGGGGCGCTATCCACTGGCTTACAATGGGGGCATCACTGGCTACATGGTGGGGCATCATCTGGCTACAAGGGGCATCAATGCTACTGGTGCATCACTGGATTACAAGGGCGGGTATCATGGCTACAAGGGGGGTATCTCTGCTACGGGGGAATCACTGGCTACAGGGGGCATCATATGGCTACAAGGGGGCATTCACTCTGGCTACAAGGGGGTATCACTGGCTACAAGGGGGACATCACTGACTACAAGGGTGGCATCACTGGCTACAAGGGTGGCATCACTGGCTACAGGGGATTCGCTGGCTACAGGGGATTCGCTAGGCTATCAAGGAGGCATCACGGCTACAGTGGGGTATCAATGGCTACAAGAGCATCACTGGCTACAAGGGGGCGCATCACTGGCTAAAGGGCAGCATCACTGGCTACAAGGGGGTATCACTGGCTACAAGGGGCATAACTGGCTTCAAGGGCGCATCACTGGCTACCAAGGGGAGCATCACTGGCTTCCAGGGGGCATCACTGGCTACAGGGCCCATTCACTGGCTACAGGGGGCATCATGGTACAAGGGGGGCATTACTGGCTACAGGTGGCATCACTGGCTACAGGGGGAGCATCACTGGCTACAGGGGGGGCATAAATGGCTACATGGGGGGAAATCACTGGCTACAAGGGGGGCATCAACTGGATACAAGAGGGGCATCAACTGGCTACAAGAGGGTCATCCCTGGCTACAAGGGGGGCATCACTGACTACAAGGGGGCTCATGGCTAAGGGGGCATTATTAGCTACAGGGACATATTGGCTTCAGGGGGGACATCAATGCTACAGGGGACATCACTGGATAACAGGGGGCATCATGGCTACAAGGGGGGCATCACTGGATACAGGGGGGGCATCACTGGGCTACAGGTGGCACATCACTGGCTACATAGGGAGCATCCTGGCTACAGGGCATCACTGGCTACAAGTGGGCATCATTAGCTACAGGGGCATCACTGGCTACAGAGGCATCACTGGCTACAAGGGGGACATCATTGGCTACAGGGGGGCATCAACTGGCTACAGGGGGCCTCAACTGGCTACAGGGGGGCTTCACTGGCTAACATGGGGGATCATGGTACAAGAGGCTATTCACTGGTACAAGGGGTGCATCATTGGCTACTGGGGGGCATCCTGGCTTACAAGAGGGGCATCACTGGCTACAAGGGCGCATCACTGGCTACACAGGGAGGTTTCACTGGCTACATGGGGGGCTTCACTGGCTACTAGGGGGCCTCACAGGCTACAAGGGGGGCATCAATGCTACGGTGCATCATGGCTTACAAGGGGGGTATCACTGGTCAGGGGGTATCACTGGCTACGGGGGGCATCAACTGGTACAGGGGGCATCACTGGCTACAAGGGGGGCATCACTGGCTACAGGGGCATCACTGGCTACAGGGGCATCACTGGCTACAAGGGGGACATCACTGGCTACAAGGGTGGCATCACTGGCTACAGGGGATTCGCTGGCTACAGGGGATTCGCTGGCTACAAGGGAGGCATCACTGGCTACAAGGGGGGTATCAATGGCTACTAAGGGGGGTATCACTGGCTACAAGAGGGCATAACTGGCTACAAGGGGCGCATCACTGGCTACAGGGGCATTTCCACTGGCTTAAAGGGGGGTATCACTGGCTACCGGGGGCTTCACGGGCTTCAAGGGGCGCTTCACTGGCTACAAGGGGCGCGATCACTGGCTTCAAGGGGGCACACACTGCTACAAGGGGTGCATCTTGGTACAGGGGGGCTTCACATGGCTACAAGAGGGGCATCACTGGCTAAAAGGGGCGCTCACTGGCTACATGGGGGCATCACTGGCTTCAAGGGGGGGCTTCCACTGGCTACAAGGGGGGCATCCACTGGCTACAATGGGGGCATCACTGGCTACAGGTTGCCTTCATGGCTACAAGGGGCGGTATCACTGGTACATAGGGGGGTATCACTGGCTACGGGGAGCATCACTGGCTACAGGGGGCTTCACTGGCTACAAGGGGGCACCCTGGCTACAGGGGGCACTCATGGGATACAGGGGCATCACTGGCTACAAGGGGGACATCACTGGCTACAAGGGTGGCATCACTGGCTACAGGGGATTCGCTGGCTACAGGGGATTCGCTGGCTACAAGGGAGGCATCACTGGCTACAAGGGGGGTATCACTGGCTACAAGAGGCATCACTGGCTACAAGGGGCGCATCACTGGCTACAGGGGGCATCACTGGCTACAAGAGGGGTATCAACTGGCTACAAAGGGGCTTATGGCTACAAAGGGGCGCATCACTGGCTACAAGGGGCGCATCACTGGCTACCAGGGGGCATCACTGGCTACAGGGGGCATCACTGGCTACAGGGGCCATCACTGGCTACAGGGCATCACTGGCTTACAGGGGGCATCAATGGCTACTAGGGGGGCATTTCACTGGCCTACAGGTGGGCATCACTGGCTACAGGGAGCATCACTGGCTTCAGGGGGCATATCTGGCTACAGGAGGGGGGCATCATGGCTACAAGGGGGGCATTCAACTGGCTACAAAGTGGGGCTTTCAAAACACCTTGGGCTTTTTTTTACCCCCCCCTGAGGGGCATCCCTGGCTACAAGGGGGGCATCACTGACTACAAGGGGGGCATCACTGGCTACAGGGGGCATCATTAGCTACAGGGACATCATTGGCTACAGGGGGGACATCACTGGCTACAGGGGCACACTGGATAAGGGGGCATCATGGCTACAAGGGGGCATCACTGGCTACAGGGGGGCTATCACTTGGCTACAGGGGGCATCACTGGCTAAATGGGAGCTTCACTGGCTACAGGGGATCACTGGCTACAGTGGGCATCATTAGCTACATGGGGCATTCATGGCTTTACAGAGCATCACTGGGCTACAAGTGGGTCATCATTGGCTACAGGGGGCATCAACTGTCTAACAGGGGGCATCAACTGGCTACAGGGGGGGCATCACTGGGCTACAGAGTGGGCTACTACTAATAGAATCATAGCAGGTTTAGGCAGTTTATGTACCACATAGGCAGGTATAGGCATGTAAAGACAGTTTAATGTACCCCATAGGCAGCTATAGGCAGGTTAGTGTCCCCCAAAGGCAAGTATAGGCAGGTTAGTGTTCCCCAAAAGCAGGTATAGGCAGTTTAGTGTCTTCCATTGGCAGATATAGGCAGGTATCTGTCCCCCATAACAAGAATAGGCAGTTATAGGCAGGTATATGTCAACCATGGGCAGGTATAGGCAGTTTAGTGTCCCCCATAGGCAGGTATAGGCAGCTATATGTCCCCCATAGCAGGAATAGGCAGTTTAATGTGCCCCATAGGCAGGTATAGGCAGGTATATGTCCCCCATAGGAAGGTATATGCCCCCATAGGCAGGTATAGGCAGTTTAATGTGCCCCATAGGCACGTATAGGCAGGTATATGTCCCCCATAGGAAGGTATATGTCCCCCATAGGCATGTATAGGCAGGTAAATATCCCCCGAGGCAGGTATAGGCAGTTAAATGTCCCCTTAGGCAAGTATAGGCAGTTAAATGTCCCCCATAGGCAGGTATAGGCAGTTATATGTATGTTTGCGGTCTTCCGAAGTCCTCTCTGGAGTAGGGAGCGCTCGCTCTCTGCTCCGCAATAGTATATTCAGCTGTATGCACTCCCAGGAGTTGCATACAGCTGAAGTATCCCTGCCGGCGTCCGGGCAATGTCAGTGCCCGGACGCCGACGGGTAACTCGAGAGTCAGCTGTATGCGCTCACAGAGGAGTCACATACAGCTGAAGAGATCTCTGTGGGAGACCCGGCCCATGGCAGCGCCCGGACACCGACGGGTCACTCAAGTATAAGCTGTGAAGGGATTTTTCAGCACATTTGTTGTGCTGAAAAATTTGGTTTATACTCGAGTATATACAGTAATTAAAAGTGGTAAAACATAAGAAAGACTATATAAAGTTTGTTTTGCCAGAATTGTACTAACTTGCAAAATAAAGATGTATCGACTGCATGAAAACAACCGCCCCCCTCAAAAAAGGTACAATTGTGGGGTTTTTTCATTCACCCTACAAACAATTTTTTTAGGATTTCCCAGTTCATTGTATGGATACCACATGGTGCCATTAAAAGGTACAAAAACTTTTTGCCCTGCAAAAAATAAGCCCTTATATGGCTGCATAGACAGGAATAGAAAAAGGTGATAGAAAATGGAGATGAAAAAACTAATACAACATAAACAAAGATTGCTGCGTAGTTCATTTTTAATATCTCTGAAAGCAAAAACAACCTAATAAAAATAGCACTTTATCAGGTACACGCTTCCCCAGCATGTAACGTGGGTACAACTGCAAGAGGTTAACCCATTCCTACTAACTCTTAGGCCCCGTTCACACGGCTTATTTGCCGACGGATTGGCGCCGTATTCCGCGCCGGATATGCGCTTCAATACGGCGCCAATCCGTCGGAGTCATTACGGTAATCCACTGCTCTCATAGAGAACAGTGGATTCCGTCGCTCCTCCACGCTCGGCAAATCCGCCGCGGGGGGAGAAAGTGACATGCACATTATTTACGGCGCGGACGCGCTGTAAACAATGCATTGTCTATGGGGCCGGGAGCGGCGCCCCCGCCGCGCTCCGGCCCCGCCCCCCTTATTCACGACGGATTTGTGCGCTCAATACGGCGCACAATTCCGTCGGGAATAAGCCGTGTGAACACGGCCTTACACTCACTTTCTACTCAGCTTTCAAACTGAGCCTAGATCACATCCAACACAGTTCATTCACTCCAGATAGATCCTTTACCAAATATGGACAATAATTCCCAACATGCATACTGTAATGAAAGGGTTAAACACTATGCTAAAACCTAAGGACTCTTTAAAGCATGCAAGGACCAAACATACGAACATTTTAAGCTTTGATTAGAAGGGCACAGTGCTTATAAAAAATAGACCCTATTATGAGCTTCATCATTTGGGCACAGTGAAGAGTAATTACAAAGACTGCCTCTTGCTCAAGATAGGTGTGGGTCTCAGAGGTGGGATTCAGACATTTATATCACATCCTATCATAATACTACAGTAATACCCCGTTATCCAACGCTTCGGTATCCATCATTTCACAGTTACATCACCATCAATTTTGCAAAAAACCTCGTTATCCATCGTTTTGCTTCACAGATACAACATTTCATATTCAATATCCATGAGTATACAACCATCCCTTATTCACTGCAGCTACTTTAGTTGGTGCCATAAAGCCACCTCATCTTTTACTGTATCCTCCTTTCAATATTCTTTATGCCTTGTTACATTATTACACTATAATGTACTGTACAGTAGTTTTTGTTTTTCTGCCTCGTTATCCATCACACTTTTCTGGCACGTAACCCCGTTGGATAAAGGGGTATACCTGTATAAGGTTGTGTCCACATGACATTCTGTTTAAGAATCCAGCTGGTATTTTATCATCTTCTCAATGGTTCGGCGGGGCGGTTCTGTCCGCAGTTTGCGAATTCGCCCGTCCCTCATAATCATTGATCTGCACACCTAGCGCCTGAAAACCAGGCGAAAGATTGTTCAAGTTCCAAGTTTTAGGAACGTCGGTGTCTGAAAATCCGTTCGGTGTAGACTACTGAATGGATTTACTAATAAAGTCTTTTGGGATTGTTGTTTGTTGATTTTCATTACGGTAGAGACTGAACATGAAGTAGGAGCCAGAAGCTGGGGGAGAGAGCAGGCTCTGTCAAACAGCATGTTGGAAACACCCCTTTAAAGACCCTCATGTTCTCTGCTAACCAGGAGCAGCCATATATAGGGCAGATAAACATAAAGACACCTGTATGTATGCATGAAAACTGCTGATGTGTGGATTTCATTGTCTATAAATGACACTTTATAAATGATTGCAGTCTTATACATTCACATTCTACTACACAAAGCATTTAATTGTATAATTGGATATAATCTTCAGCATGCTGCAACATGTCTAACATGGTTATTTTTACTCTATAGACACGTGTCCTAGTTTTACATATGATTTACTTCTACTAAATCCTACAATGGATCTCTCATGCAAATATAGCGTCCTATTTAAGAGCAACTTATTATGACAGATCCACTAAGCTATTATTGCACAGACAGTAATAGACAATACAGCAGACTCTTAGCTATAAATCTGGTAAATCCATGAGCCAAATAGGTCCCAGATATATCCACTGGTGCTCACAATCCATTTACACCATTGGAGTTGTGCGCATTTAACCTCTTCCCCCCGCAAGGATAATTGTTTATGTCATGTTACTCTCCTCCCACCCCCTTTCTAAAAGCCATAACTCCTTTATTTTTCAGTCTACATAGTTGTATGATGGCTTGTTTTGTAGGAGTTGCGCTTTTTATTGGTTCTATGGACCACACTATATAATGTACTGGGAAACCAAAATAAAAAAATAATTAAAAAATCCACAATCTTGTTTCATGGAGTTCACTGTGCAATACAAATTACTTGCTTTCTGTATTTTGCCAATTGGAAAGATTATGGTGATATATTTTGAGTTTTTGCTATGTTTTCGAAAAATACTTTTTTGATTGCTTAAATCTGCGTTCCATAACTTTTCTTACTTTTTCTTACTTTTACATATTGTGGCGATGCAACCTTAGAAGATCGCATTTCTCCGCCACTAGATGTTCTGCAGCAGCTGAGTTCCAAGGTATGGGTTACCAAGTTGCTGCCTGTCAGTGAGGAAGGTCAGCAGTCTGGCAAGGGTAACCAGGAGTTAATTACTCAGGTGGTAATTAGGAGAGTTGCTCAGCTGCTGGTCCAACTCAGAGGCCTGTCAAATAGTCTGGTCTTCAGTGTACCAAGGGGGAGTGTGGCTCACAGTCAGTGGAGGACGTGTGCATGCCTTTTCCAGGAGAGTATCCTGGGTTCTTCCCACCAGGCTTGAGAGAAGGCAGGCCCAAGGACTATATTGTACAGTGTGAGTACATGGTTGTGGGGCTGGGTAGTAGACCCAGATCACTGCTAGAGAGGGACTCTCTGTATGTTTAGTTACTGGCTAGACGGCCTAGGATTTATTTTGTTCGCTGTATATGTTTTCTGTGTTGGAGAATAAAGCTGGCAGAGACCAGATTTAACAAGAAACCTGTGTCGACCTGCTGTTCCGTTTACCAAATCGGTGATCCCAGAGCAAGAGTGTCCCCTAGGCTGGGCCAAGATGGCGGCCGAACTCATGTGAACTCTTACTATATATATATATATATATATATATATATATTAAAATCACCCCCTTTTGCCATTTTACAAATAAAAAAATAAAAAAACAATAAAAAGTTACACATATTTAGTTTTGCCCATCTAATCTATTAAAATATAACATAATTTATCCCATATGCTGAACACTGTAGAAGAAAAAAATTCCAAACCCCAAAGTGATCAAAGAAGTCCCATGTATTCCAAACTGGTACCAATAAAAAGTTCACTTCAGTTGCCAAAAAAATGCCTCATCACTCAAGTCTGTAGGTAATAATACAAAGATTTATTGAATAGACAATTTTGGATTTTTTTTTTTTATGGTACCAAAACCCTACATGTTTGGAATTGCCGGATTCATATCAACTTGTAGAATACAGATAACACATTTATGCCAAAGATTAAATGTCATAAAAACAAAACTCCCGCAAACATGGAGCAAGTACTTTTTTTTTTTTTGTGATTTTCTAGTTTAGTCTACAGTACGGTGAATGACACCATTAGAAAGAACATCTTGTCCCACAAAATAAAAGCCCTCATATAGCTATGTAGATGTAAAAATTAAAAAGCTATGGCTCAGGGAAGGCAGAGAGATGAAAAATGAACGTGACAAAAAAAAAAAAAAAAAGCCTGTGGCGTGAAGGTGCTATTGACCAATTACTGTATGTAATGGGAAGACCTCAAAAAATTCTATGTGGGGGGAAATGTGAAGAAAAGTAATTGGGCCATTTTTCTTAAGGGGTTTTATTTTTTCTGGCGTTCACTGTTTGGTTTACAAGTTATCTGTATCATCTGTACCAAGTTGGTACAATTATAGTGATACGTAATGAGTCTTCATTATGTAACATTATTTTTTAAATTTGCACTGCAGCATGTCTTTCCATCTACAGACCTGAATAAGGGCTCGTTTTTTGCGAGCTTAAAGGGCTGTTCACACAGCTTATTGCAGGGACAGATTTCAGCCGTATTACACACCGTACTGCACTGCAATACGGCTAGAATCCGTCCCAGCCATTACGGTAATCCCCAGTTCTCATATAGTGACATGTTCATTATCCCAGCGGGATACGTGCCGTGGATAATGAAAGTCTATGGGGCTGGCGGGCAGCGCCCCCGCCCCGCCCCTAACTTAAGCCGTAATTGCGGGCGAAATCCGTCCCGCAATTACGGCTTGAATAAGCCGTGTGAACCGGGCCTAACTGTAGTTTTTATTGGTACTATTTTGGGACACATCCGACTTTTGATTACCTTCTTTTTATGATTTTTTTGGGGACATGAAATTACCAAAAAAGTGCAATTTCACCATTTGGGATAAATGATGTTCTGTTTTAATAGATTGGACTTTTACAGGTGCGGTGATACCAATTATATACTTTTTATCTGTAAAGTGTCAGAATGGGGTGTTTTGAACTTTTTATTTTATTTTTTAATTGAACTTGTAGTCCACGAAAGGTACTTGACCACTAGAGTGCATGAACGCTTGTACACCATTCTGCATTATATGCATAATGCAGGAAGGTGAACACTGATGACTCTTCTATTAAATCCTGCCTAAGTAGCATGGCAGCTATGGAAGCATTGGCCAATGTGTGTTTTACATTGAAAGCAACGTAAAATCCCAATGCACATTGTTCAATGCATGTTTGGGTCTGTTTAGGGTCCGAAACACAGATCCAAACACGTATCTAAAAACAGATCCAAAAACGTATTGAACACATCATGTGAACATACCCTAAGGCCCCGTTCACACGACTTATTCACGGCGGATTTGTGCGCCGTATTGAGCGCACAAATCCGCCGTGATTATACGGGCGGGACGGGGCGGGGCACGGAGCGCGGCGGGGCGCCGCTCCCGGCCCATAGACAATGCTTGTTTACGCGCGTCGCTCGTAAATAATGTGCATGTCACTTTCTCCCGCCCACGGATTCGCCGCGGGAGGGGCGACGGATTCCACTGTTCTCAATGAAGCATGGATTACCGTAATTGCTGCCGCGGATTGGCGCCGTAACTGAAGCGCAAATCGGCGCGCAGTACGGCGCCAATCGCGCAAATAAGCGTGTGAACGGGGCCTAAAAGTTTTAACAGCCAAGATCAGGGCAGTATCCAATCCCAGCTGATAGTAGCAGGTGTCTGCTCCATTGTTCCTTACCAGCATTTTGATGCAAATTTATGTCAAATGTCCATAAGGGGTTAAAAAACGCATCTAAAACACATGCAGTAAAAAGTGTCTTTATAAATAGCTCAAATTTAGAAAACACGTGAAAAACATATTTATTTTTTTTGTTGTTGAATGCATTTTTTTAAACACATGAAACATGCAAAAAAAGCAACATGTGAACCCAGCATTACCTTTAATATGATAATAATATTTATACAATAATAATTATCATACAATAATATTAGCCTGACTGAAAACCACATGGTAAGCATTCCCGATAAGAGCAACAAATCTGCTTAGCTGTGCAAGTGTCAGAGGAAATGCATCACTGCATAACTTGGCAGATTTGACATTTAGTTTTCTGGGAACCTTGTATGACATCTGTAGTCACCCGGCTTTTCTGGATGATCTGAATCTTCAACAACAGGGAGGCTCACAGTGATTTCCTATGTCTATACCAAAAGTGTAAAAAACAAAGTCGTTAATTCTTGACTGGAGGCAAGACATGACCTATTTATAGAGATGCACAGATCATTGTATAGTAGGAGTTTTTACATTTCACGTGTGTGTGAATCATTGTTTGAAGTTCCTGGGTTATATTAGTCTACAGTTTTTAAGTAATCCCACACTGAGGTGTGCCCAAGAACAACACTGTAGTTGCAAGAACTAATCTAGTTCCAATATGTAAAATTCTTACCTCCACTATTTGCACCCAAACATGTTTTGGATAGTAATCTATATATAGCTACCTAGCTGGGACACAAGCATTAATATCTAAGAGTATAGCCACACAGCAAGTGTAAAATACAAGTCAGATTCTGTTTTAAGAATCCGTCCGGTATTTTATTTTCTTTTGAATAGTTTTAGGGGACGGTTCTGTCTCACAGAGCTCAGCTTGTCTCCTCTATCATATAACCCTATATATCCCAGAGCTCAGCTTCTCTCCTCTATCATATAACCCTATATACCCCAGAGTTTCAGTTCTCTCCTCTATCATAAAACCCTATATATCCCAGAGCTCAGCTTCTCTCCTCTATCATAACCCTATATTCCCAGAGCTCAGCTTCTCTCCTTATCATATAACCCTATATTTCCCAGAGCTCAGCTTCTCTCCTCTATCATATAACCCTATTATATCCCAGAGCTCAGCTTCTCTCCTCTATCATATAACCCTATATTCCCAGAGCTCAGCTTCTCTCCTCTTCATATAACCCTATATATCCCAGAGCTCTTCTCTCCTCTATCATATAACCCTATATATCCCAGAGCTCAGCTTCTCTCCTCTATCATATAACCCTATATATCCCAGAGCTCAGCTTCTCTCCTCTATCATATAACCCTATATATCCCAGAGCTCAGCTTCTCTCCTCTATCATATAACCCTATCTCCCAGAGCTCAGCTCATCTCCTCTATCATATAACCCTATATATCCAGAGCTCAGCTTCTCTCCTCTATCATATAACCCTATTAATCCAGAGCTCAGCTTCTCCCCTCTATCATATAACCCTATATATCCCAGAGCTCAGCTTCTCTCCTCTATCATATAACCCTATATATCCAGAGCTCAGCTTCTCTCTTCTATCATATAACCCTATATATCCCAGAGCTCAGCTTCTCTCCTCTATCATATAACCCTATATATCCCAGAGCTCAGCTTCTCTCCTCTATCATATAACCCTATATATCACAGAGCTCAGCTTCTCTCCTATGATATAACCCTATATTTCAGAGCTCAACTTCTCTCTCTATATCATATAACCCAATATATAACAGAGATCAGTTTTTATTTCATGCACAGTCTCGAATAGAAACGTGGACTCCCACTATCACGCTCCTATGCTTAGCCAGAAGCGGATGTCAGCGATTCCGATTGGGCATTTCCGCCTTTGCTGTCCGTGCTCATAGGAACACTGCGCATGCTCAGTGCCCATACTTCAACGGGAACGATTACACGGACGGCAAAGGCGGAAATGCCCAATCGGTATCGCTGACATCCGCTTCTGGCTAAGCATAGGAGCGTGATAGTGGGAGACCACGTTTCTATTCGAGACTGTGCATGAGATGAAAACATTGTAATACAAGTATGTTTTTATGTTTGAGTTACTGCAACATGTGTGATTGGTTTATAATCATGAATGGGCAGACTTTTTTCTCTACAATCGAGTAGCTCTTTTCTGCCGCCGACAGCTTCCGGCTGAGATATCCAACGGGGTGCTCTTCCCCATTAACCCTTTGGGACAGGACTGAACCTAAACCGACCTCTGAGGCATCTGTCTATATGATAAATTCCCTTCTGAAATCAGGGGTAACCAGTACAGGTCTCTTACAGAGCACCTCCTTAAGTTTCAGAAAGGCTTGTTCAGCCTCCGGGTTCCACTTTACTATGGTGGATTTTGCTCCCTTGGTGAGGTCTGTGAGAGGGGCCGCTATTGTGGCAAAGCCTGGCACAAACCTCCTGTAGTATCCTGCAATGCCAAGGAAGGCTCTAACTTGTTTCTTGGACACAGGTTGAGGCCAATTCTGAAAGGCTTCGAGCTTGTCTACCTGGGGTTTTATGACCCCTCGGCCGATGTGGTAGCTGAGGTAGCGGGCCTCCTCTAGCTCTATCGCACATTTCTGTGGATTGGCCGTTAGCCCAGCGGCCCCTATCGCGTCTAGAACCGCTTGCACCTTTACCAGATGGGAATCGCAATCGGCACTATAGATCACCACATCATCCAGGTATGCGGCGGCGTACTTTTTATGCGGCTGCAGGATGATGTCCATTAGCCTCTGAAAGGTCGCAGGGGCCCCATGTAAACCAAAGGGAAGGACCACATACTGGAAGTGTCCCTCTGGGGTGGAAAATGCCGTTTTCTCCTTGGTCTGATCTGTGAGGGGAACCTGCCAATACCCTTTGAGGTCTAAGGTGGTCATATACCTCGCTGGTCCCAACCTCTCGATCAGCTCGTCGACCCTTGGCATGGGTTAGGCATCGAATTTGGAGACTTCATTCAACTTGCGGAAGTCATTACAAAACCGCAAGCTACCATCTGGCTTAGGAATAATCACGATGGGGCTGGACCACCCACTTTGGGACTTCTCTATTACCCCCAGGGCTAGCATTTTCCCCACTTCTTCTGAAATGGCTTGCCTCTGGCACCCTGTAGGGTCTAAAACCGCACTTTTGGCCGGCTCAGTGACCATGTCATGTTGGATACATCTGTCCGGCCAGGCAGTTCAGAGAAGACTCCTCGGTTCCTTTGTAGGAACTCCCTGACCTCCTGCCTCTGGACCTCTGAAAATGACTCCGCGATACGGACGGGGGGGGGGGGGGTAACTCCCTTTTTGGACTCCCTGATCCCTTGCAGCCACCGGCTTCTCATCCTTACGGAAAAAAATTTTTCCCCAGCTCACATGCCACATGAAGTCCCGTCTGCACGAACGCGTCCAAGTAGCGGGAAGCACAGGAGCACAGAAAAGATGTACAGCACTGAAGGGGCATCTGACGTAAAGAAAAGTCTTATTGGAAACCATTAAATCGAACATCCAAGCATTTCAATGTAGAATCTCTCTCGGTCCTTCCAGGGTTTGATGAGGTTAATATAGTATATCTGGTAGGGTTTTCTTTTCCCTGGCTGGAAAACCTTGTAGTTCACCTCACTCACCCGTTCCCAGATCTCATAGAGGCCTTGCCATTTGGCTAGAAACTTGCTTTCTACACTTGGGACAAGTACGAGCACCCTGTCCCCGGGCTGAAAAGACCTGACTCTTGCGGTCCTGTTTTAAACCCGAGCCTGGGCTTCCTGGGCCTGTAGCATGTTCTCCCTTACAATGGGCATAACTGCCGCGATCCTGTCCTGCATGTCGGCTATATGCTCTATGACACTTCTGTAAGGGGTTTCCTCTTGCTCCCAGGTTTCTTTGGCTATGTCCAGGAGCCCTCGGGGGTGTCTCCCATATAGTAGCTCGAATGGCGTGAACCCCGTGGATGCCTGTGGGACTTCCCGGATGGCGAACATAAGATAGGGCAACAGGTGGTCCCAGTCCCTACCATCCTTGTCCACCACCTTTTTTAACATTCCTTTTAGGTTTTTTTAAAGCGCTCGACCAGCCCATCGGTCGGGGGATGGTACACGGAGGTGCGCAGGGGGCATTTTTAGCAGGGGCATAGCTCTTTGGTCCCCTTTGGACATAAACTGGGTGCCCTGATCGGTCAGGATCTCCCTGGGGAAAAAAAAACACATGGAAATCTCCAAAGGAGCATTTTATGCTATCTACAATATATGAAAAAACTTGGAGATTCTTGGTCCGCTCCTTTGGAGATTTCCATGTGTTTTTTTTGCCCTTTTTGCAGTGGTGTGGCACCCAGGTTCACAGTGTTTTTTTCAGAAATGTTTTTTTGTGCAGAACTATACGTTGTATTTGGCACATATTTGCTTTTAAATTATATAAGGAGAAGTAGATACCTCCATTTTGGTTTCCTGCAGCCGCCCACCTCCACAGGCTGTTATATCAATGCACTATGCTTGGAAAGGTTGGTGCTTTTTTATTTTTCTTTGCATTTTGGAGGCCGTTTGGCACAGTGAGAGGTCTGAAGTTGACCCAGGTGAGAGATAATATAGAGTAGGACCACCCAACTGAGATCCCGTTGTAAGCCGGGGGTGGCTTGAGCATTTTTTGGCCAAAAACATGCGGACCAAAAATCTCAAAGTTTTTTCAGATAGTGTAGATCTCCTTGGGGATCCCGGTACGGGTGAATCGCTGGAACAGCTCCCTAGGTATCCCTTTAGAGGAGGTGTTTCTGAGGCGTACAGCCTCGGGGTAGCGGGTGGCGTAATCCAGTACGACCAGGATATGCTGGTGCCCTCTAGCCGATTTAGGGCGGGGACTGACCAGATACATGCCAATCCGCTCAAATGGTACCTCTATAATGGGAAGAGGAACCAATGGACTCCGGAAATGGGGTCTAGGGGCGTGGACCTGACACTCCTGGCAGGACTGACAGAACTCATCCACTACCTTGTAGATGCCGGGCCAGTAGAAGTTCCGCTCCACCCGCTCCCTAGTTTTCTCCGCCCGCAGGTGTCCCCCCAACATATGGGAATGTACTAGTTCTAAGACCATACGGACATGTGTCCGGGGTACCACCAACTGCTCCACCACCTCTGTTGGTGTCTTTTTCACCCGATACAATAAATTATCCCGTATGGCAAAGTTAGGGTAGACCAACTCCTCCCCTGGTTCCTGTGGTCTCCCATCAATGACCTTTACGCTCTTCCAAGCGTTAACCAGGTTAAGGTCCCTCACTTGCTCTGTACCAAAATTCCCTCTCGAGACTGGCAAGGAGAAGAGTTCTAACTCGGAGGGGGTCTCCAGCCAGAACCGACAAGGGAAAAGGCACAGGTTCAATTTTATCACTTGTTTGACACATGTCATTTACAGCCGGTACATCAACATACATTTTCCCAGTTTTATTTCCCCACAGATCCTATAACAGAGGAAAGTCACAGCCAATAACTGCGCTGTGAGGTAAACTGGTCACAACGGCCACCTCATGTTTGGTGACCCCAAAAGGCAGTCTCTATTGCCAGTATGGCAGTGGGTAACCCTGGTGTCCCATGGATACAAACTACCCCTATCCGCGTGAGAGTAGTTGGGTCTGGGCTCACCAGGGCGGGCTTCACAAGGGGCACTAAGCTCCCCGAGTCCAGGAGGGCCTGCACCGAATGTCCGTTAACAGTTACAGGGCACTCTCGTCGGTCCTTCTCAGCAGCAACCTGAGTGGAATATGACGGCCGGGCAAACCAGGAGGTACGCCTCCCCAACCCACATTCCATGGGTTCCTACCTACCCAGGCAACGGGCCGCCACATATCCCAGTCCTTGACACAGCCAGCAGACTAAGGGGTCCCGGGCCTTAGAAACAGGGTCCCGTTTTTGGGTGGGTGACCTCTCCCCCCTTCCATATAACTGTGACCCCCCTTTTGGGACAGGAGCAGTCTTACCGTGGGTGGAGGTCTGCGAATTCCCCGGGGGATGTAGGACTTGCAGGAACTCCTCAGTGGCGCTGTATCGTTCCGCGACCAGTTCATCCCCGCTTTTGGGGTCGGTGTACCCCACGCATCGCTGGAGCTTGATGGGAAGGGCCCGCACAAAACTGTCACAGAACCCACTCGCTCGACCACCTGGGCAGGTGTGTGAATCTCCGGCTGTAGCCACTTGTTGGTAATGTGGAACAGGTCGTACATTTGTGACTTGGCGGGCTTGGTAGGATCAAACTTCCAGGCTTGTACTCTCTGGGCCCGTACGGCCAGGGTGACCCCCAGTCGGGCCAGGATCTCCCCCCCGCAGTTTGGCATCTTGGACAGTCGAAGTAGGCCTTCTGCGGTTCGCCCGTTAGGAAGGGAGCCAGGACATCCGCCCACTGGTCCACCGGCAGCTGCTCTCTATCCGCTCAAAGGTCCCCGGGTAAGCCTCGATGTCGTCATCCGCGGACATCTTGCGCAGGGAACTTTGCACCACCTGGCGGGCTGTGAACTGAGCACTTGTTGGTACTTCTGGCCTCGTAGCCAAGGCCTGTAGCTGTTGCTGCAGCGTCTGGTTTACCTGCTGTTGCTCTTTCACTGTATCTTGGAGGGTCTTGATTAGCAGGCGATTCGTCTCAGCTTGCGCCCGGATAGTCTCCTCGTGCGCTTTCTGCTGGCCTGGCCGCATCCCGCTGGAGGTTAGCGTTGGCTTGGAATTAGCTGCTTCACCAACTCGTCCATTTTATACGCCTCCGCTGACTGTGTGGTAGCTGCTTTCACCCAGGACATAAGTTTTCTCTCCGTTTTGTCTCTGTCTCAGAAGAGTACTGCCTCTATTTTGCCCATTGCATCCTCCACCATGTGTGAGCTTTAGCGGCTCTGGGATCGTGACTTGTGTGTTTTCAGGCAAAGTCAGAGACGGATTCCAGGTGTAAAAATACAGGGCCTCTGTATTTTATTAGTAGCAAACAGAAATACTAGTGCAAGGCATGCACCGACATAAACAAAAACAAACGCCTGCCCGTCTGGTCTAACTAACATAGAAACCCAACTTACTGACAGCCTGTAAGTTTTCCCTGCTGGTTTTCCAGCATGTCTTCACCCAAGACTTAAAGGTAGTCAGGGGTTGTAACCACCATAGTCAGCTTACCTGCTGACTTATATACTCCCGGGAAATCCCAGAGTGTAGTCATGGGGAGTGAGCACCCACCCTGCTCTATGCTCACTCCCAATGAAAGGCCGACCCAGGAAATGGCTGGAAGCCATACTAACATTAAATGTGTTAAACATATGTCGACAGTCTATACTGTCGACACCTATTGAACTTTGGCATTTCATTCCCCCAGGGCTCCTTACCTTGGGGGCATGTGTCTGGACACCGAAAGGTGCATGCCAGGACCCTGGCCGGGATGTACACTCCATTGCATACCCTTCCTGCTGTTGCCACCTTACAATATATATGCATCTCACATATACAGTAAATTCCCTATTCACATGAACACACAATGCCTAGCACCCTTGTTCCCTCCTTACCTGTCTCCTGTAGTCTGGTTTAGTCGGTAGCTTCTTCCTCCCACTACAGACAAGGGAGGCAGGGTCCATTGATTCATTCGGCAGGAGGTTTTCTTCTTCTCTGATGAGGGCAAATCAGGAAGTGGTATACGAGGGGAGGGTAAGATACCTACACAGCCCCAGATACAGAGTGTGCTGGACTGTGAGCAGCATTCTGATTAGTGATGCAGCCCCTGCTGACTCCTGCTCTACCAATCAGCACTGCTCTCACTCTGCACTGATACTTGAGGCTGCTACCTACTCTGTCCCCCCAAGATGCACAGAAACATAGGAGGCGAAGGGTTATCTTCTTCCTCCTCTGAGTACATTGATCACCTGGATATCAAGTCACTTGCTAACGAGTTCATTGTAGGAAATGAGCGTAGGCAGCTATTGTTTGGAAACTGTTGAATGACTCGTTTAACAATATTATTCTGTGTTATTCGGTATAATCTATCAATGCTATGTTGCGGTTGTGTTATGTAACATTCCAAAGACAACAGATAATTAATATGTTGCATAGTTAAAGTAGTTTGGCAATTGTTTTCAGTATAAATGTTTTCTAACATGTAATTCTATCATAGTGTACCTCAAGTCAATCTTACGGTTATCATGACACTGGATGCAATTTGAGAAGCTGCCGTGCTAACATTATTACTTATCAGTCAATGTTCAAAAGACAAACTGTACTAAAGAACAACACCACATTTCTAAACATTTACTGACAGTGACATATTTAAGATTAAGGATTACAAATTTGATAAATTTGCAGTAGTGATTTACCGTATTCTCATGCTTTCATATGGATTATTTTTTATCGAAGTGGCTAAAAAGTGGGGGGACCATCCCCCACCCAGAAAAAAGTGGGAGGCCAGTCCCCTCCGTCCCCGTCCCCCCCCCTAAAATTAAACTTATGCCGAAAAACATATTCAAAAGTGCTACATAAAACGCATCCAACACGCACCCAAAGTGTGCTGCATTTTTTTTGTGCAGCATGAACGCACCCTCTGCGTCTTTCACATCAAGAATGGATATGCATCGGCGATCCCACATCTGAACACTGATGAAAGTTTTGCATTGAAAGCAATGTAAATCACACTGCACATTGCTAAAGGCATGTTTGGGTCTGTTTTGGGTCTGAAACACGGATCCAAACACACATCTAAAAGACGCCGTGTGAACATCCCCCTAATAAATACCAAATGTGTACCTACATTTTATCAATGCACAATACAACATCAATGAAAAATGTAGTCATAACAGATCCCTTCATTATAAAGCAACCCATTAGATCCTATGTAGTAATGTAAAATATTACAGTAGAAACATTCCTGTCACACACATTACAGCACCCCATTGTAAAGATTTTTATGGGAAGCAGAGCAAATATATGTTGTCCAAGAGTAATATACAATTAGCACATATATAAAAATATTCTTGGACCCAGATAACAAAGGTCACACAATATGTCAAAGTAACTGCGAGAATTTATTGGAGATATTTTTAGATAAAATATGTAGTACAGGGGTGCACAACATGCTGCCTCCACTATCCCCGTGTGACCCCCAGTCATCAGGATACAAACCTGCAACGTCTTTGTCTTCATACGTCAGAAAGTAATATTCATCTTTTGACAGCTGCATTCAGCTGATGGCCCTATGAGGGTCAATGTATGGCTGGCACTGTTATGGTGGGTGCTGTATGGTTGCACTGTTATGGTGGACACTGTGTGGCTGGCAGTGTTATGGTGATCACTACATCGCTGGCAGAGTTATGCTAGGCAATGTATGGCTGGTACTGTTATTGTGGATACTGCATGGTTGGTACTGTTATGGTGGGCACTGTATGGTTGGTACTGTTATGGTGGGCACTGAATGGTTGGTACTGTTATGCTAGGTAATGTATGGCTGGTACTGTTATTGTGGATACTGTATGGTTGGTACTGTTATGGTGGGCACTGTATGGCTGGTACTGTTATTGTGGATACTGCATGGTTGGTACTGTTATGGTGGGTGCTGTATGGCTGCAAAGAAACAGTGAAGATCCAGCAATTGCGAAAGACAAACGGTACTTTAATAGCAGACAAAAACACTCATGGTACAGGAGGTGAAAAAAGCGCTACACCAAGGTATCCTACGCGTTTCGGGCGTACAGCATCGCCCTTGTTCGCGGCTGTGCTGGATCTTCACTGTTTCTTTGCTTCGCTGATTTGGCTATCTTCGGTCGGGACTTGGATCCGTGCAGCCGCGAAGACAGGACTCGTTAAGAAAGGAGACCAGCTGTTATTTCCATACAAGTACGGGTGAGCCCCACTTCATTTATTTAGCCTGTGTGCTTATTATGTGTTGGCTGTATGGCTGCACTGTTAGGCCTCGTTCACACGGCTTATTCTGCCGCGTATTGGCGCCGTACTGCGCGCCGGATTTGCGCTTCAGTACGGCGCCAATACGCGGCAGCAATTACGGTAATCCACTGCTCTCATTGAGAACAGTGGAATCCGTCGCTCCTCCCCGCTTGGCGAATCAGCCGCGGGGGGAGAAAGTGACATGCACATTATTTACGGCGCGGACGCGCCGTAAACAATGCATTGTCTATGGGGCCGGGAGCGGCGCCCCCGCCGCGCTCCGCCCCTGTCCCGCCCCTTATTCACGGCGGATTTGTGAGCTCAATACGGCGCACAAATCCGTCGGGAATAAGCCGTGTGAACACGGCCTTATGGTGGGCACTGTGTGGCTGGCACTGTTATTGTGGATACTGTATGGCTGGTATTGTTATGGTGGGCACTGCGTGGCTGGCACTGTTATGGTGGTCACTATATGGCTGTCAGCAGGCCCGGACTGAGAACCTGCTCGACCAGACAAAATCCCTTGGGCCGCGCAGCCGGGACACCCTTGGGCAGCCCGTACGCATCTATTTGATTACGCTGGCACTGCTCACCTTACGTCATCCCCGCCGCGGAGGGAAGTAGCTGCCGCGACGGGCCGCTAAAGCAGTGCATCGCGGGCTGGTACTTGCTTGACATGCGGCACAACATGGCAGCCCCAGCACGCATTTGATGAGGGCTGCGGCCACTACAGAGGGCCGCCGGCCGCGCCCGCAACCCCAGCTGAGGGCTGCCACCTGCCGCACTTAGCCGGAAATCTGCTCCGCAGCCGCCAGCAGGTTAGTCACACTGATAGAGGCGGGCTGCGGCCATTACAGAGGTCCGGCAGTCACCGCGCAACAGCTGAGGGCCGCCGAAGTGAGCTGGGATGCTCCGGCAGCGGCCGGAGTTGCCAGCAAGTTCGCAGCAGACAGATATGAGCCTGGCTGTGAGCTGTGGCCACCACAGCCGAGATGCTCCGCAGCGGTCGTAGTTAGTCGACTTGTCCTGGGTGATGTGTAAGGCTATGTTCACACAGCTTAATTGCGGGACGTAATTACGCCCCGCAATTACGCCGTGTGGACGGCGGCGGGGCGGGAGCGGGAGTTAAGCAGGGGGCCGGCACTTCGCCGGGCCCATAGACTATCACTGCTAGCGGCGCGTATACGCCGCTAGAAAGTGACAGTGAATTATCTCCCCGCCCGGCGGATTCGCCGGGCGGGGAGAGGGGACGTAATCCATAGTTCTCTATGAGAACTGTGTATTACCGTAATGAATGGGCCGTTTTCGGCCCGTAATTGGCGCACTTCGGCGCGTAATTACGGACCGAAATACGGCCCATTTTAAGCCGTGTGAACATGGCCTTACAAGTCAGGAGGCGGGCAGGAGGAGCAAGCAGGGAGGAGGGGACTGTGGAGGCCAGCTATCTCCCAGTGAACAATAGAGATGTTCGCTGGCTCCACCTCCCCAGTCCTCCAGTCTTACCCACGCTGAACGCGCCTCTACCTCTCCAGGAAGCAATAGTAAGTAGATGGTAACTGCGCTACCTGGCTAATAACTGCCCATACCTGGCTAATAACTGCCCATACCTGGCTCATTACTGCCCCTACCTGGCTCATTACTGCCCCTACCTGGCTCATTACTGCCCCATACCTGGCTCGTTACTGGGGGCAGCCCTAGCTGCCTGGCTCGTTACTGGGGGCAGCCCTAGCTGCCTGGCTCGTTACTGGGGGCAGCCCTAGCTGCCTGGCTCGTTACTGGGGGCAGCCCTATCTACCTGGCTAATTACTGGGGGCAGCCCTAGCTGCCTGGCTAGTTACTGGGGGCAGCCCTAGCTGCCTGGCTTGTTACTGGGGGCAGCCCTAGCTGCCTGGCTAGTTACTGGGGTCAGCCCTAGCTGCCTGGCTAGTATTGGGGCAGCCCTATCTACCTGGCTAATTACTGGGGGCAGCCCTAGCTGCCTGGCTAGTTAATTGGGGCAGCCCTAGCTGCCTGGCTAGTTACTGGGGGCTTTCCCATCTACCTACCTAACTACTGGGGGCTTTCCCATCTACCTAGCTAACTACTTGGGGCTTTCCCATCTACATAACTAACTACTTGGGGCCGATGTAACTACCTTTCTAATGGGGGTCCTATACACCTATTAACTGTGGGGGACCATATATACCTATCTTATGAGGGGATCTTATAGACCTACCTATCTACAGAGAGGGTCTATATAGATATCGAATGGGGGACTATATACCTCCCTAGCTTTTTTACTTATCTTTCTACGGAGGGGACCTATTTACCCACTCAGGGGCTACCTAATTAGGGATTATATACCTCTTTACCTACTGAATAAATCTGTAAGCTTACTGAGGGGGCCTATTTACCTATATATCTACCTGCTTTGGGAGTTCTATATACTTACCTGCCTACTGAGGGAGTGGCGGGGGCTTGAATACCTACCTAATGGGGGTCTACCTATTTACATGCCACTTCTCTGACTTTAATTTCTAATTTTTAGGCTCTAACATACTGTTTGGGATACAATTATTAACACTTGCTGTTTGGAGTAAAATTACTGTGTGGGGCACTAAAGGGGGCACTATTACTATTTGGGGCTCTATGGATGGGGAGTTTGTACATAGTTGGGCATTGATAGGAAAATGTTGGAAAAGAGGAGTCTAAGATGTTTTTGTGGTAAATTCTACAGGGACGAGCAGTGACAGGGAGAAGAAGACATTACATGCTGTGCTGGATGGAGAAAAAAAGGGAAGAGAACAACTCATCAGGGAAGACATCATGGAGGTTTGGGCCAGATGGAAAAGAAAAGGAGAAGATAACTCCCATCAGAGATGACGTCTCCTGTGAGTCCCTGCTGTCAGGGGTCATTTTACTTCTGTGTTGAGTCAGTGCTGTATTCAGGGCCGCCAACAGAAATTTCAGGGCCCCATACAGCTGAAGCACCTGGGCCCCCCCTCTAAACCCCGCCCCCAGAAAAAAAAAAAACGGCCTATAGGACATAAATGCGCCCATTTTATCACATAATACAGTGTGCAAAAAAGAGCTGTATTGTGTAGTACAATAGCAAGTGAGTCACATATCTGTCTGTCTCACACATTATAGACACAGGGCTAAATAGCTCCATCCATATCCCCCCCCCCCCCACCGGCCCACATACAATATCCCCCTCCACGTTTACCTTGGTCACCCACCTCACCACCTTCTAATATAATCACCCGCAGGGGCGTAACTACTGAAGCCAGTGCCCCAAAGAAAACTTATGGATGGGCCCCCCCCCCCCCCTGACCATGACCATGTACCAGGTCATGCTGTTAGATAATGTAGATAATACAAGGGGCAAATATCTCACCATACATCTCACCATCATACTGCTACCAATCAAATCCACTATACCAAAACCAACATTACCAATAACGCTATTACATAAGGACCTGATTATACCACCAGAACACAACCACAAATTACCACCACATAGTGACTGAATAATAACCCTACACTATTACTGATCAGTACACAAAGACCAATACTGTCTAATAATAATATATAATAATATAGTGACCATAAAGTGGTATATACCAGTGTACACAGGCTCTGCAGACTGTATATAACCACCATACAGTGATAGACACCAGTGTACACAGGCTCTGCAGACTGTATATTACCACCATACAGTGACCATATAATGGTAGACACCAATGTACACAGGCTCTGCAGACTGTATATTATCTCCATACAGTGACCATATAGTGGTATATACCAGTGTACACAGGCTCTGCAGACATATAAGTGATTACAGTGCAGTTACATCTTGTGACTCACAGGTGACGTTTCTCTGACCAGTCGTTGACTTTCTCTTTTGTCCTGCATCCGGTCCAGTCCGCCATCATGATGATATCTCCTGACCACTTGTCCCTGCAGATTTAGACACAAATATCTTAGAATCCTGACTTTTCCAGCACCTGCCCCCCTGGCTATATGGGGTGCATTTAGGCAGGCAGGGTTTAGATAGGATATATGGGGCCCCAAATAGGCAAGGTTTAGGTAGCCAGTAGTGCCCATATAGGCAGGCAGGGTTTAGGTAGCTATAGGGAGCCATACAAGTAGACAGGGGTTAGGTGGGCTATAGGGGCCATATAGGTAGGGTTTAGGTAGCTAAAGGGGCCCCATATAAGTAGACAGGCAGGCTTGTGGGGTTATACGGCAGGCATATGGGGGCTGTATAGGCAGGCAGGCATATAGGGGGCTGTATAGGCAGGCATATAGGGGGCTGTATAGGCAGGCAGGCATATAGGGGGCTGTGCAGGCAGGCAGGCAGATAGGGGGCTGTGCAGGCAGGCAGGCAGATAGGGGGCTGTGCAGGCAGGCAGATAGGGGGCTGTGCAGGCAGGCAGGCAGATAGGGGGCTGTGCAGGCAGGCAGGCAGATAGGGGGCTGTGCAGGCAGGCAGGCAGATAGGGGGCTGTGCAGGCAGGCAGGCAGATAGGGGGCTGGGCAGGCAGGCATATGGGGGGCTATAGGCAGGCATATGGGGGGGTACAGGCAGGCTGGGGGCAGGTAAAATAAGAAATAACTTACTCACCTCGGTTCACGCACCCCCGATGCGCCGCTCGCTCCGCTCTGCTGCTCTCCCTGCAGCCTCTGCGCTCAGCGCGGGCGGCGCGGTGATGTGACGTCACCGCGCGCGCCCACGTGACCACAGAGCGCCGGCAGGGGGAAGTAACAGAGCGGAGCGATCGGCGCTCCGTACTGCTAGCTCCGGGCAGCGCTGCCTCTGAACGCTCGTGCCGGGGGGCCCGGGCGTTCAGAGGGAGTTTGCCACGAGTGGGTACCTAGCCATAGGTAAATAGCCCCCAGGTAGATAAGCAGGCCCCAGTTAGGAAAGTAGATAGGCTACAGTTAGGTTGGTGGACCCCAGTTAGGTAAGCTGTAGGTAGTTAGGGTCCCTTTTATATAGGCTGCAAGCAGTTAGGGACTCCCTTTAGGTAGTATACAGGCAGTTAGGGCCTCCCTTAGATAGTATACAGGCAGTTAGGGGGTCTCCTTTAGGTAGAATACAGATAGTTAGGGGCCTCCTTTAGGTAGTGTGCAGGAAGTCGGGGCCCCCTGTGGGGTTTAGGTAGAGTCGGGGCCCCCTGTGGGGTTTAGGTAGAGTCGGGGCCCCCTTCTATCTATATATATATATATATATAACACCAAAGCATCCACTTACCTCGCTCCCGCTCCGACCTCTCGCCAGCTTCTACCGTCCTGCATGCGCGGTGAAGTGACGTCACCGTGCCGCCTACGCCAGCAGTAGGGGCCGGTGCCTGGCAGGGTTAAGGCCTAGCGCCTTACACCTGCCAGGGAGATCAGCGGAGTGCAGCGCTGCGCTCCACTGACACCGCGCAGCCCCGGGAGTCGTGGACGGGCCCCGGAGAGCGACGGCACTGCCTCCGGGGCCCGCAGCAGCTCGGGGCCCACACCATGGACCAGCCAGAGCCTGGTTTGGCGGCTGCGCCGCTGGGCCCTGATCTGTCTTAAGGAGTAAGGGGGCCCGCTTGCAGCGGGCCCCCTTTATTCCACCGGGCCCCATACAGGAGTACCGGTTGTACCCCCTGTATGGCGGCCCTGGCTGTATTCATGTGATGGTGACCTGACTACTGGGGATGTGATTGGTGGGGTTGTAGGTTATGTTGGTGCTTATGTAGTGTCAGTGCGGGCTTGTCCCTGATTGTAAAGCAAGTGCACACCTGACTCTGTGATTAGGGGTTTCTCTGCACCACTGTTTCTTTCTTGCTTGTGTGTAGGGGGCTTTCACACGGAGCGGTTTTTTGTGCGTTTTTTTATGTGTTTTTTTGTGTAGAAATGTACAGCATTAACTGCTCTGCCTTTCTGCACAAAAACGCACCAAACTGCTCTGTATATGCTTATAGTGTAGTTTATTTTAGAAAGTGGCGAGGTGCGAGAACAAGGGAAATTCTGTAAGCGGATATTGTATGTGGGCTGCTGGGGGCTTTGTGCCAGGGCTGATTTTTATTCCCAGTCCGGCCCTGGCTGTCAGTGTTATGCTGGGCAATGTATGGCTGGTACTGTCATTGTGGATACTGTGTGGCTGGCACTGTAGGGCTGTATGTTCTTTTCAAAGCAACTTACAGTAAATGAGCGATCCAGTAACTGTCTCTGTATTATTTCTGGATTTCTTCCTCAAAGGAGTAATAATTTCGGACACAATCACGGCAGATCCACAAGCTCTTCCATAAAAATGCCTGCTAGATTCCAGACTTCAGAAAGGAGGAGATGATGAACAGGCAGCTATAGATGTGGTGTTCTCTCTAGTTAAAGTTGTAAAACAGCCACTTCCATAATCCCCAAAAAACTACAATGAGAATAGGAGCCTCATATCTTATTTTTCTAGCACCAAACAGGGGACCTCCTCCCCATCCTGACCTCTGATAGTTCTTGAAGTGGAACCAAGACCTCGCAGCCATTTTAAGTATTTACAATTGAAGAGCCATAAAGGTCTAGGATGGGGAATACTCCTCTAAAGTTTACTGCAGTCCCTGAAGAGGTACAAAATGCCAATGTGGCCCCTGGGCCAGAAAATGTTTTGCAGCTTTGGCCTGGGATATGTTCAGCCATTACCAATACCTACACTGTAGTCAGTTTATATATTACACCTACATTTCTTTTACTGTTATAGACACATTATAATTCTTTGTAGTAATTATAATTACAGACTAGCTGAACCAGACAGGCAGCAGGAATGTTTAAAGCCAGGGAGTGAGCAAGTTTTAGGGATGCCGTCATGGCCATAGGGTGGAGTGAAGTAGAAGGTTATTAATGTAGGTATCTACATACAGGAACCAGCGTCACTTGTTCTAAATCACAGAAGCAGTCACATATAGAAAAGAGTCCTCTGTGAGGGAAGCTGCTGACTATGGGTGCTGACCATTCAAGAGTCTTTAGCTGAGGAGTTGTCTTACTAGGACAGATTCAGGTAAGGAGACTGATGATTCTTCATGTTACATTATTTTTCTTATATCCATTTTTTAATCTAAAAGTCACATTTGTACAATGTTGGATTATGTTGGGGTCACTTCGGCATCAGAGGTTCCCTTTTGAGTTTCTGTCGCTGAGGTGGAACCAGTCCCATTTAATAACAATCACCAAAGGTGTCTGACGGATCATCAGGTTTCTGTAGCGGTGTCTAACGTTTATATAGAATAAAAAGAAAAAAGGAGATGGCGCTCTATGTGAAAGTACGTCATGTACACTCACCGGCCACTTTATTAGGTACACCATGCTAGTAACGGGTTGGACCCCCTTTTGCCTTCAGAACTGCCTCAATTCTTTGTGGCATAGATTCAACAAGGTGTTGCAACGATGCTCAATTGGTACCAAGGGGCCCAAAGAGTGCCAAGAAAATATTCCCCACACCATGACACCACACCACCAGCCTGAACCGTTGATACAAGGCAGGATGGATCCATGCTTTCATGTTGTTGAGGCCAAATTCTGACCCTACCATCCGAATGTCGCAGCAGAAATCGAGACTCATCAGACCAGGCAACGTTTTTCCAATCTTCTACTGTCCAATTTCGATGAGCTTGGGCAAATTGGAGCCTCAGTTTCCTGTTCTTTGCTGAAAGGAGTGGCACCCGGTGTGGTCTTCTGCTGCTGTAGCCCATCTGCCTCAAAGTTGGCCGTACTGTGCGTTCAGAGATGCTCTTCTGCCTACCTTGGTTGTAACGGGTGGCTATTTGAGTCACTGTTGCCTTTCTATCAGCTCGAACCAGTCTGCCCATTCTCCTTTGACCTCTGGCATCAACAAGGCATTTCCGCCCACAGGACTGCCGCTCACTGGATGTTTTTTCTTTTTCGGACCATTCTCTGTAAACCCTAGAGAGGGTTGTGCGTGAAAATCCCAGGAGATCAGCAGTTTCTGAAATACTCAGACCAGCCCTTCTGGCACCAACAACCATGCCACGTTCAAAGGCACTCAAATCACCTTTCTTCCCCATACTGATGCTCGGTTTGAACTGCAGGAGATTGTCTTGACCATGTCTACATGCCTAAATGCACTGAGTTGCCGCCATGTGATTGGCTGATTAGAAATTAAGTGTTAACGAGCAGTTGGACAGGTGTACCTAATAAAGTGGCCGGTGAGTGTATAGTAAAAATCAAATAATTAAGGTGCTCATCTGATGGTGTTGTGCGATCTAGGATAGAGGCACAACACTCATAAAAACCTGTTTGGCTTTATCATCAAAAGCCCCGGGGACAGCAGCCTTGTCGTCCTGGTCTCTAATGCCGGAAGGACATCAGAATGGTATTGCAGTAAAACGGATAAAAAAGGACCGGGCACTCGTCACTTTGGAGTAAATCCACGTGGATACCACCATGGGATGAAAATAAAAACACTTTATTCCAAATAAAACAATAAGAAGGTGGCCTTAATGCTTTAAGTAACTGGGTGTCTAACGTTTGTGATAGAACAGAACCTACAATGCAGATGTAAACTTGGGTTTACTCAGAATTTTACTTTGAAAAATTAAAAAAGTACATGTATATAAAAACATGGTAACTCATTCCTACCCATAGCAACTAACATCAGGATCAGCAGCAGGTAAACCTAGCCAGGTGAAACAACCCATTGCATTTAGTTGGCTCATAATAATCTGAGTAAACATGCCCTGGACCAAGAAGACAAGGCTCTGACATGTACCTGGAGCAGTCTCTGATACCATGGAGAAAGCATGTCCTATGACAGAAGGCCCGGTGGTCGTGTTTTATACTATATCTATTAGGGTTATAATTCTTTTGTTTATAGGTGGTTTTATACATGGAGAATTCTAACTCTGCTCAGTCACAACAGTGGTTCTGATGCTACATAAGGCTTAAAGGTAGAGAAGGTAAAAAACAATAGATCTTCAGACAGACACAAATGAACACCTTAAAGGGTTAATCACGTTCACTAAAACTATATGTAATTGGAACCAGGGTGGGAAAATATGAAAAAAGTAATACTCTCCAAAAAACTATACACAGTCTCCGCGCCTAAGAAAAAAGCAGCATGGTGTAGGGTGAAACTGCACACACACGCTTATTGTTTTGTAAAAAACAAGCATAAAAACATGTAATACATATACCACCGTGCTAGAAACAGCCAATTCTACACAAATAGAGAGCCCCAATTTGAGTAATAAGTGTCTACAGGTGCCTGTATGTATGACCAGATGTCCACACTTAGCATCAGTCCTATAGCACAAACAAATACCACTTAGCACAAAAACAACCATAAAAGCAATAAACCAAAATAGCAGAGATGACAGCTGGCTTACCAGAAAGGTGGATCACCTGTCTTCTATTCCACCATACCACATTAAAGCCGCAATAGTTCTCCTTACACTGATAAACTGATTAGCGTGTGCTCCGGCCGGTAGCGCTCACTATACTGACTGGTGACGTAACCCTCACTACAAATTAAACAGGCAATCAAACTACCTTGCCAGTTTAGTTTTAGTGAGACACTGTAGACAATTGTTACTCAAATTGGGGCTCTCTATTTGTATAGAATCGGCTGTTTTTAGCATGGTGGTATATGTATTACACAAAAAGTAATACATTCTGGTCCTCCACTGCAGTTGATCTGAAGCCTCCTTTGATCCTCTCCTCTTCACTTTTGGATGCCAACATGCAGGAAAAGTTCACATTCCATAGTGGGTGTATGGAGAACAAACTTCTGCTGTATGTTGGCATACAGCATAGGAAATGAAGAGGAGCAGATGCCAGGAGGCTTTTTAGCAGTAATGGCAGGGGATCGGGGGGAGACTATCAACATTTTTGTATTTTTCCCAGTCCTCCAAGTAACAATAATTGTAACAAACTGTACAAATGAACATTGTAGTGCGATGCTCCATTTATGGGGATAATGTGTGGTTCTTGTATGAAAGAAAGTAGATCTTCAGGTGGATGCTAAGTAATTTTCTTTCCAAGAAGGGGCCTGTTGGCCAAAAAAGTTTGAGAACCTCTGCTCTACAGGCTATATGTCGGTTCCAATCTGTCACTTGGCCACATGCATGTCTTCAGTTAAGGTTATAAGAAAACCACTGGGTCTTTACAGGATATTCCTTCAGCACATCAGTGTTCAGTCGCAGTGTTTAGTCACACATCTGTGTTTGCTTTAACTTAATGAATAGAAAACATTAAGTTGAAGGTAAGTCAAATGTCTTTAAAGTTCTTGCCCTCCACGATCTAGTAGTCTGGTCCAGAGTAAGCTAAACTGCATCTGCCTGGCTACATGCTGGGTACAAGTATGTACATGATTAGAATGAACTACTTACATTTACTTTCCTTTTTAGTAATAATAAGGTCAATAATATTAGTCATACTATGGCTGGTATTTCATTTAACTTTTGTATTGGTTTAATAAGAGGATCATAATCTTCATATTAGGCTGGTGTGCCTGACCAGCATCTGAAAGCTAGTATGCTCCCCGGTGGGTACTCCTTTGGTGTAAGGTATTCACTGTCCCATCACTTAAGATACAGTATGTCAGATATACAGTATCTCACAAAAGTGAGTACACCCCTCACATTTTTGTAAATATCGAATTGTATCTTTTCATGGGAAAACACTGAAGATATGACACTTTGATACAAGGTAAACTAGTCAGTATACAGCTTGCATAACAGTGTAAATTTGGTGTGTCCTCAGAATAAATCAATACACAACCATCAATGGCTAAACTGCTGGCAACAAAAGGGAGTGCACCCCTAATTGACAAAATTGTGCCCAAAGTGTGCACATTTTGTGTGGTCACCTTTATTTCCCACACAACTCTCTTAGGTATGGAGGTCACTAGAGCTTCACAGGTTGCAGCCACTGGAATCATCTTCCACTCCTTCATGCTGACATCACGGAGCTGGTGGATGTTAGAGACCTTGTGCTCATTCACCGTTTGTCTCTTAGCCTCCCCTGTACCTGCTGTTTCTGCTAGCCTGCTTGTGTCCCGCGGGACGGTACCGGGGAGGTCGGCTGGTGCGCTGCCGAGTCCTGCAGCTGCTCCTCCGTCCCAACCTCGCTCCCGCGCTGTACTGGCCGGGTAGATGGCGGCTGTGCATGTGGTGTCCGTGCGGCCGTTAGGGTTGCTGCTCAATAGGGTTTAGGTCTGGAGACATGCTTGGTTAGTCCAGCACCTTTACCCTAATTTTCTTAAGCAAGGCAGTAGTTGTTTTGGAGGTGAGTTTAGGGTTGTTAAGATGTTGGAATACTGCCTTGTGGCCTATAAGGGAGAGGATCAAGCTCTGCTTCAGTGTGTCACAGTACATTTTGGCATTCAAGGTTATCTAAATGCAGCGCCAAACCATGACATTCCCAAAACCACACCTGACTGTAGGCTAGACACACTTGTGTTTGTACTCCTTCCTTGGTTACCATATGAACCAAATAAGTTTATCTTGATGTCATCAGCACAGGACATGGTTACAGTAATCCATGTCCTTAGTCTGTTTGTTTACAGCAAACTGTTTGTGGGCTTTCTTGAGCATCATCTTTAGAAGAGGCCTCCTTCTCGGACAACAGCCATGCAGACCAATTTGATGCAAAGTGCGGCATATGGTCTGAGCACTGACAGACTGACCTCCCACCCCTATAACCTCTGCAGCAATGCTGGCAGCACTCATACTTCTATTTTGTAAAAACAATCTCAGGATATGACGATGAGCACGTGAACTCCACTTCTTTGGTTGACCATGGCGAGGCCTGGTCTGAGTGGAACCAGTCTTGTTAAACTGCTATATAGTCTTGACCACTGTGCTGCAGCTCAGTTTACAGGGGGCAGGGCGGGGGTGGTTAGCAATCTTCTTATAGCCTTGGCCATCTTTATGTAAAGCAACAATTCTTTCTTTCAGATCCTCAGACAGTTCTTTGCCGTGAGATGCCATCTTGAATTTCCAGTGACAGGTGTGAGATGGTCTGACAGAGAACACCAAATTTAACACACCTGATCACCATTCACAGCTGAGACCTTGTATTGTACAAGTCACATGACACCGTGGAGGGAAAATGGCACAATTTGTCCATTTTCACTTAGGGGTGTACTCACTTTTGTTGCCAGCGGTTTATACATTGATGACTGTGTTGAGTTATTTTGAGGGCACACCAAATGTACACTGTCATACAAGCTGTACACTGACTACTTCACATTGTATCAAAGTGTCACATCCTCAGTGTTGTCCCATAAAAAGATACAATATTGTGAGGGTAATATTTATAATTTTATATTTATATGATTTTATATATACTCTTTATATACTTTTCATCAAAGTTTTCTTACTCCTCTCACTGAACACTGATGTCTTTGGAATGTTAATAGGCATGGGACCCGTTGTCCAATAATTGGTAACATGTGGTCTGGAGGTATAGCTCCAGTGAAAGGAACGAGGTTCTTTGTTTCAGTAAGGAAACACCCAGAGGTGGGCTCCATATGGAAATGTTAACTTTAAACCAATGTATAGGAACTAGATAGGTGTTTTTTTTTTTTTTTTTTTTTTTTAAGGTAAAAGCAGATGGGCTAATGTATTCTTGCAGAAGAAGAAAGGTTATAAAGAGTTAGAACTTACTTGGAGCCGAGGGAGACACAATTTGAAATTGTATAGGCAATATGCTGTATACAGTGTTTCTCACAATGCTCACATTGAATAAAATCCTGGATATTTTTACCTTCACCTGATTTTTTATTTAAAAATTTGATCTACATCTGAAATACTTTATTAAGCTACAACAATATAATATTTAAAAACTGTGAGGGGTGTACTCACTTTTTTGAGATACAGTACAATATCAAATGGTTAAATACAGTGGAGATATAGGGCAAAATAAATGGACCATAGCAGTGGTTTAAACGGAGAAATGATTGTGGAATGAGCTAGAGAAAGCTGTCTATTAAGGAAATTATCAGTGGTTGAAGCTCCCAGACTCCCATCAGAGTAAAAAAAAACACTGAAAAAAACTACATTAACCAAATCTAAAATTTAACTTTTACTTGAGAGTTAAATAGTGATTTTAGAGTCGGTTAGTGTAGTTTTTTCAGTGATTTTTTTTTTTTTCGTGAATATTGACCCTGTTGTCACATCAGAATTTGGTCTGTGATTGGTCCCACCAGTGTTACCGTTCTGAAGCATCTTATTGAGGAACTAAAAAAAAAAACACTAACAGCATGGCACTATCAAATACATCAGTGTGATTGCAAATGTGTGAGGAAATACTTGACGTAGAAATGTGTCATCTCTCTGCTGTCTATGCGAAATAATTGTCAACACTATAATTATACTTGACTGGTCAGACCAGTTACTATGCCTTGCTCTTAGAGGAAGTAATCATGACTGGGAAGTGTAAGGGGATTTGTTTTAAGATTAGTGTATGGAAATTTCTCTACAATGAATTAATCATGTGGTATTTTATTATACTATTCCATTTTATATGTACTATAAATATGCATGGTATACAGTAGGAAGTACACGAAGGAGGGGAGAGGGTTTGAAGGATGTTAGAAATTAATGTCAGCAACTTATATGTATTAAGGTTTTGACAACTAAATTAATAAAGTGATTACCATAATACACTACAGGTAGTCCCCGGGTTACAAACGGGATAGGGACTGTAGGTTTGTTCTTAAGTTGAATTTGTATGTAAGTCAGAACAGGTAGATTTATTAAATGTAATTCCAGCACAAAAAGTTTTTTTTTTAGTTTTGGATAGTGCAGGGAAGGGTTTTTACATTTGTTTTGCGGTCTGTGCTCTTGTTTCACCTCACTTTTATCTCATGTGCTGCTGTCGTTCCAAAGCTACTGTCTGCTGTGGAACATGGAACTACAAGTGCCAGCAGCCCCATAAGTCTCGTTTCTAACTAGAGGACAGATGTAAGTCAGAACGGTGTAAGTCGGGGACCACCTGTACTCACAACAGTTTACATCAGCGTGGTCTGCATGCTAGACAACCAACAAAGGTACCTGACGTTGCCGATACATAGCGCTCTCCTTGACGTCTGCAGCATTGTTGGCGGCCAACATTTCTGCTCTAAGTGAATCGGCTTTCATCATTGGACAGCACTGAGGACCACTGGTCGTTCGTCCAGCATAGATGCTCCCTGGCCCAAGCAAGACGATGATGTCTGTGCCTGGTGGTGTGGTCAGGTACTCTTGTCGGTCATCTAGCACACAGATTACACTAATGTAAATGGTTACGTATGGTCTGACATGACACTTGGTCACCTCTAACCTCCTTTAAATGTGCCTGCAGTTGTGTGGCATCCATCATCTGGTTCGGTAGGGCATTGTTTACAATAAAGCAGTCATCATTGTGTGATGGAGTCAAAGAACGTCCACTTCTTTGCCTTTCTGTGACTCTTTCAGTCTCTTTGTATCTCTGATACAGCTTGCTGATAACACTCTGACACTCCAAGCTCAGTGACCACTTCTGTCTGAGAGCATCCTGCTTGATGTCTTAGAATGGCAAAGTACTGCTGATCAATTATAAGGTGTTGTCTTGGTCTAATGATGTTAGAATGTGAACAGCATGATGAGGAGGACTGTCAAATCCCAATTCAAATTGATCCTCTAAATTTATTGGGTGATTCAGGGATCAAACACCTGTTGTGAATTTTGTCATTAAGCTCCTTGTTAGAGATCAGCAAGTTGTGCAAAAAGTAATGAAACATTGAACAGTTGGTCATGTGCATTCTAAAGTGAAGAGATGCTCCCATTTAGTTAATTAAAAAACATGTACAAGAAATTTTATGTTGATCCTATGATTTCAATCAAAGCCAGATATTCCTAACTTTTTGTGAGTAGTGCATATGACATTTCACTAAGATATAATATGCTAAATATGAAATATTATTAATGAAGTGATTAATGGTCACATTGCCTAGAATGATTTAAAGTTAGCATCATATCATTACTAGCTTATTTAGTGTGACTACTCTAGGCACATTCAAATGTGTTGTGCCTGATATATAATGCACTTAGTTTTGGTATATTGTAGTTCATTTATATAGGGAATAGGGCGTCAATAATTTTTTGGGCGCGAAATACACCAAAACAATGGCGCAGTTGTATTGGGTTATGTCACCCTAAATGTTCAAAACAACTCACCTTTTTTACCATTTTGCAAAAAAAAGTTGAAAAATGAAACTTAATAAGAATTGCCACATTCCTAAACATCCAATTTAACAAAATATAACTATTTATTCTGCATGATGAACAATTTAAACAAAAATTACACTTTGCACCCCCCCCCCCAAAAAAAATTGGAATAAAATATCATCCAAAAGTTACATATATACCAGAATGGTACCAATAAAAACTATATTTCAGCCTACAAAAAGCGAGCGTTCACATGGGTCCAAAGACATTAAAATTAAAGAGTTACTGGCCTCAGAAAAAGTTACTTTTTAAAAAAAAGTATCAAACCAAGATGATATATCATTTATACCACACTCTAAAGAATATAAAGCCGAAACCCCCCCAAAATTTGGCACAATTGCATGACCCTAGGCAGCGCCTATCCTCTGCTGTTTAGCTCAACCCTCTAATCCCACACATCCCTTATAGAAACACCGAGACTTGGATTGGATAATTTGGCCACAGCAGCCGTTTATTTACATACAGACAAATAATAATAACAGAAAACTAATGATACTAACCCCCACAATACCCATCCACCATAACCATCAACTTGGGGCTGAGGTCCTTGGAGCTAAAATGAACCAACAACCAGGGTCTGGCGGAAACACCTGTTTTCTTCTCTCCGCAGTCTTCTTGCCCCCAGCCATCACCCCCGGCTTCAGGGCACCAAGAGCCACCTCAGGCGGCTAACCATTCCATGACCTGCTCCCAAGGACGCTGCCCTGTGGAGCCCAAATCTTCGCCAGACCAGACCATCCACGAGATTGGGAGCCAAGCTGAGCCTGACTCCCCCATAATTTCACCGACTCCAAGGACCCCAACCCGCCAGCCACTGTGACTGACAAGCCACCACCCCAAGGAGTTCCACCAACAGATGAAGCCAAACGTGTCCGCCGACAAAAACTTCCCCCCCAACACAAGGGAGGGAGGGTGGGACTGCTATCCTGTGCTGACCGCGTGTCTGCTCCCGCGCAGCGCGGGCTCGGCTTTATATGCCGGCCCCCCTTCACTGCGCGTCGCCCGCTAGGCTCCGCCCCCTATGACCTTGCGCCACGGACGGCACGCCGGGTCAATCGCAGATGATTCATTTCCCACTCTAAAGAGCATGCCGCCCCCCATTTGACCAATTGCTTTTTGTCACCCAACGGACAAGATTATTTTGGCTTTCAATTACATTGTTTCTGTAAGTCAATTGTACCATTAAAAGTACATCAGGTCCCAAAAAAACAAGCCCTCATATGGCTTTTTGGATGGGAAAAATCAAAAAAGTTTTTGAAAGGTTGCAATGAAAAAATAAACCCAAAGCAAGCAAAAATCTGTGTGACACGAAGGGATTAGGACACATCATATGTCTCTAACTCTCTCTAGGTTTATTTTACAGTGACCTCAGGCCAGTCTTGCTTTTTCACAGATTTTCAGACAGTCTTCGGGCATGTCCCCACGGCGCCGGTTTTGCAGACCGTCTGAAAATCTGCCCGCAAACTAACACACTGGGCCGCTATGGAAAACCCATGCAGCAGTCCTCACTGCACAGTTTTTCCTCCAACCGCCCGAAGAACATTGAACATGTTCATTCTTCCGTCCGGTTTTCAGACGGAATATGAACATACCTATATGAAGGGGGAGGGCTTTTCTGTGCTAATCGCAGAGAAAAGCCGCCCCCTCCACCGCCCGCGGCCGTGTGCACGGCACACAAACTGGACAAATACCAGTCGGATGAACCGACCGGTATTTGTCCTGTGCCATGTAAACGGCCCTTAGGGTATGTCCCCACAACAAGGGTTTTTGGATGGTTTTTCAGACGGTTTGCAGTTTTAGAAACCATCTGAAAACCTGCAAGCAACACTCCCCCATAGACTTCAATAAAAAACAGTTCAGCAGTCCCCACTGCACTGTTTTTCCACTGGGTGGTTTCTCACACCGCCGGCAGTCCGAAAAACATAGAACATGTTCATTCTTCCGCCCGATTTCCAGACCGAAAATTAACATTGGAGTCCATGTAAACTGCTCAGAAACTCAGAGTGAGCGTTTTTTGGGTGGTTTTAGGTTTTTGCAAAAAAAAAAAAAGTGAAGAATGATCCCACCTATAGTGGGGGTGTTTTTGGAGGTCCTTTTGCACTTTTTTAGCACAGGAAGGTCCTGCAAAGCACTTCAGTGTGAACAAGAGTCTATAAATCCTCTTTTTAGCCTAAACTAACCAATTTTTATGCTGTTAACATGCACATGTGCTTAAAGTGAAAGTGAAAAAGTTGGGCTTTGTGCATCATTGTTAAATAGTGGAGATAAAAAAAATCACATGGTTTCTTGCACCAATCAGGAATACTTTTGCACTCTACACTTTTCTGCTTGGAAAACAGTCCAAAGACCGTTGGGAAAACCTGGACAAAATCAGTGACAAAAACAGTTAAAAAAACAAAACTGCTGAAAAACTCCCCAGTTTGCCGTGTAAACACACTCTTATTTCAAACTGCTTTCTTTGCTTTTTCACAATTAGTCAACAGCTCACAGTGCAACCTAATATCACTACTTTCATAGATGCAAACAAAAAAGAAGTAACTACTATTCCCAGTCCAAATTCTGAGAGCCCTTTATCTAGACCTTCTAACCATCTAACTCCCTACCATGCATTGTTCAGTTCACTACACCACAGGACTGAATCAAACAGGCCACATTACAGTCCATAGGACGGCCATCCTACACAATACACACTGCTTACTCCTCCCCTTTTTTCGTACACAGCTATCCCTTAGCCCAGCTGTAGGTTCCCACAGATATGAGTCTAACAACATCCACCCGGTTTGGCTTCTTGACAACCCCAGAAAAAAAATGTTAAAATGCAGCACCAACCGTCATCCATGAGAAAGATATAGAAAGGTGCAACGATTCAGATGAACAAAGTATCAGTTTTTTAAGCATCACAATAGCAGTGTTAATTAAATAGACAAAGCAATTAACCATCCTATTACCATACACCAATCAAGTGTCAGATGTAATAAAAGTAGCCAACACTACTATTATTCTGCCAATCACATGATTGCAGACTAATGTGAGCTAATTATAGGGAAGAATAATTTTGATTGGTAGAATAATAGTAGTGTTGGCTAATTTTATTACATCTTGATTGGTATATGGTAATAGGATGCTTAATTGCTTTGTCTATTAATATGTAATGGGCTCTGCTACTGTGATGCTTGATAATGGACCAAAGCGTTGCACCTTGTTCTATATATCCTGATGGATTACAAATAAAAGGAACCTTTTTTTTTTTTTAGAGATACTGACTCCTGACTTTTATCTCTCACAACTCCAATAGTCTCCCTAGAATTGACCCTTTGGCTATGTTCACACGATGTACTGCGGCGTGTACAGTACATTGTACTGCCGGCCCCATAGACATGCATTACTCACGGTGCGTATTCGCCGCAAGTAATTGACATGTCACATCTCCTCACTCATACAATACGATCGTATTGTACGAGAGGGGAGAGGAGGCGTAATCCATAGTTCTCTATGAGAGCTATGGATTACCGTAAATTTGGCGCGCATCTCGCTCGTATTAGAGTGCAAA
This sequence comes from Phyllomedusa bahiana, assembly GCA_025379985.1. NCBI lineage: Eukaryota > Metazoa > Chordata > Amphibia > Anura > Hylidae > Phyllomedusa > Phyllomedusa bahiana. The sequence goes on from JAODAL010017632.1 coordinate 58,209, forward strand.
TAGGACACGAAATGCGCGCCGAAATTACCCCGTGTGAACATACCCTTTGACACGTTGACTCTCTTTAGACTTTACTCCAGATAATAAATCTCACCTAGTAGGTCCCTCAAGAGTACTCTAGGTGACACATTATATTTGCCAACTCCACTTGAACATCCAGGAGACCCCCCAGAAAAAGCAGAGCCCTATCGGACTATAAGAAGAGTTGACAAACCTCCTGGGCGTTGTGCAGGCTCAGAAGCTGTGCCCACACCATCCGGAGTGGGAGCCAGCTATAGTGTACTTGCCGTATAACCCTCTAAATGCTGCAGACAAGAGAAACTGCAGCAACTATGTGGTTGACAGAGAGAGAGGGGCTCCCTCGGCCACCTACAAGTGAGGCAATTGTGGGGCGCTGATGTTTGCCATGGCTGTCGGACACCAAATAATGGTCTTTGGTACTGCTATGTATAGGAGCTTATCAATCTCTGCTTGGAGACCGAGACTAAGGGACTGTCTGTTACATGCATGATGCATAGCAATGCAGTTAGGGTGCGTCCACACGGCAGTGTGCAAATACAAGGGCAAATTCTGTTTAAAGAATCCTGCCGGATTTTGACATAGTTTCAGTGGTTTTGGGGAACGGTTCTGTCCACAGATTGCGGATTCGCCCGTCCCCCTCAACCACTGACATGTTCATGTTCTGGCCAAAAACCGGGCGGAAGAATGAACATGTTCTAAGTTTTTCGGAACACCAGCGGTATAAAAAACCGTCCATCAGAAAATCCATTCAGTGGGGACTGCTGCACGGATTTTCCATTAAAGTCAATCAGGATGGTTGACAGTTGGTTTACAGATGACTTCCAAATCCGAAAACCGTCTGTAAAACCGACTGAAAACCTGTGCCGTGGGGTCAAGCCCTTAAGTAGTACAAAACAAAGCAGCACCACTTCCAAAAAAGGTAACATTTATTTGCCAAAGTCCATACAGGGGGCTACATTTCAGCCTTTCCATAGGGCCATTTTCTATAGCATAGCCTCTTGCATGGACATGAGTGTATACATGTAACCTTTATTTTGAAGTGGTGCTGTTTCCTCCATTTGTTTTGTACTACTTGCATGAAAGAATCTTGGGTTAAGCTTTTGCACACTGCTTTGTAGCTTGTCTTTTCATACACAGTATAGTGCTGTTTTTAGATCAACTATTTTTGTATCAGTGCCATTAGGTACTGCTCTGTATTATAACATTGATCAAGTGATCACATAGTCAAACCCCACAGTGTGACTTAAAAAAAAAAAAAATAGAAAGCCAACACAAAACCCGCTTCTCTAATAAAAACAACTTATTTTGTAAAACAAATAAAAATTCAATAGGTACATAAAGTTGGAATTGCAGTATCCATAACACTCCAATCTATAAAACAATCATTTTATTTAATCCGTACAGTGAATACAACAAAAATACAATGAAAAACCATGCTAGATCTAATTTTTTTTGTTTATCCTGCCCCGTAAAAAACAGAATATGGAGCGATCAAAAACTCTTATGTACCCCAAAACAGAACCAATGAAAACTTCAACTATCCCACAAATAAAAAGGCCTGACATAGCTCCAACAGCAGAAAAAAATAGAATATTGTGACCTAAAAACTTGATATGTTTATAAGCAGCAATTATGATTTTTAGTTATGAGAAGGAGACTATAAACAGTGTGTGGCCTGTAAAAAGGGGGTGTGGTGTATAAAAGGGGAAAAACTTGTAAAATATACCAATGCCAATCTCTAAGGGCCTCATGTATAAAAACTGTCTTGGTCTAAGACTTTCTTTTTTTGCCCATACCAACCAATCAGAGTCCCCCTTTCATTTTTAAGAGCACTATATAAAATGAAAGGGGAGCTCTGATTGGTTGCTATGGGCAACAAAGAAAGTCTTAGACCAAGACAGTTTTCATACATGTGGCCCTAAATACTACATGGAAATCTCCCTGAAGATAATTTTCAAAAGTCAGCAACATCTCCACATACTTAAAGGGGTTTTGCCACGATCTCATTTCCTACCTCCTGTATCCAGCTCTTCAGCTCTGTGTGCTCAGCAGGGGGCGTATGTGATTTGTTTGAATTGCAGATCATGTGACCCAGCAGGATGACATCCTCGTGTCTTTCCTCTCCCTAGTGAAAGAAATGTCTGTTTATGTATAGAATTGTAAGTAGCTACATTGTAGCTCAGAGGTAACATTTTTGCTTTACAGCACAAGGGTCCTTGGTTCAAATCCCTTCCCGGAACTTAACCTTGGATTTTTTTTCCTCTTTATCAATGCACAGACCTGATTGAGGTTTCTTTTTTTATTTGCACTGTTTGATTTTTTACCAACTAGTCCAAAGGACAGGAGTAGAGTAACAGCACCTGGGTTTGAACACGCAGTAGCTACCTGAGAAGAGAGGTAATGTCTGAGCATGTGCGACCAGGGCTGAGAGCTCCTCAGTCCGGGTCGTATCCCCTGGAAACGAGTTGTAAACAATGGATCACTAAAGGAGCAGCTAAAACAAAAACGGTGCAGAATTTTTAATAATGATGAATGGTGAAAATGTTTATTTAATTTTCAAACTTCCCACGTCAATTTTACTTCATGGCAAAACCCCTTTAAGAGGTTTATGTAACCAATGACGTTTATCATCTAGTCCGCCTTTGAACCTGTCCAAGCTCTACAATGTCTTTCCTGTGAACTGGTGCCCAAAACTGTACACAGTATTCCATACTTTACACAATTTTCCAACGTGGAAGTAATTTCAAGTAGGTAAGTATAAAAATCCATAATCTCTGGCGTAAGAATACAGCACCCGAAACGCGTCAGATTGCTTTCTGGATAGAATTAGCTGACTAGCCCGTTCAGTTTGGCAAGTGCGTGGTATGTGATTTATTATGTATTTTTCAACTGGTTCTAATAAAGCTTTTGGATTCTTATACTTACCTACTTGGACTGGAAGCTGGCGTTCTTAACTTAAAATGACCTCTGTATTTTGAGACCTGGTTCCGCTCCGCCGTGCCTCCACCGAATACAGTCAAGATTATACCGGGTGATCGACTATTGTTTACTCTTTCCTAGAGCTGCAATGTGTTTACGGCCTGACAAATAATACAGAACATGACTCCAGTTTATTACCTTTTCTCACTATTAATACTATGTCCCTTATTTTACAGTTATGAATTTTACCATAAATTAAGGATAATGCCCTTCCAAAGAATTCCGGAACAAAATGGCAACAAAAGGTAATGCAGACATGCTGACAACATGAAGATTTCAACGTTAAAATGAAAGAAACTGAAATGTAAATGATCTCTCTCTCTGTTTCCTATTGTGACTAATTAGTGATTGGTGACGCATCAGCAATAAAATAATTGCATAATCTGTTTTTACATAATGAAAGGAGTTTCCTAAACTTCTGTAAATAAAGCTGTTTCCTCTGCAACATTAGGAAAAAAATTAAGCAACTTTGCAAATAGTCTTGATCTGACTATAATTTTCTCTCTAAAGCATCTAAGCAGAACAATGTGTATCCATGGTAATAGCTTTCAAACCTGTAAGAGGCTAACCCTTCCCACCCTTAAAGTGTTTGTCTCACTACATTGATTCATCTTACCTCCGTCCTGTTTTCTTGGTTTCACTGGCTTCCAGTAGAAGCCAGGTCTGTAGCTATAGCAACCAGTGCTGGCAGCCTATCAGCATAGATCAAACAGGTCTGTAGGTTTAGCAACCTGAAGAGCTGATGCAGCCCATTCAAGAGCTGATATCTCAAAATAGGTAGGATGCTTTTAAAGGACATATATTGCAAAATGACTTGTTTTTGCAAGATCTTTAACATAAAAAGCAATTCTTGTAGTGAGACAACCCCTTTACATTACTGTTACTATGCAATATTATGAGAATATACTGTAATGTTAGCAATCACCACTAGATTCCCTACTCTCAAAAAGTTAGGGATATTTGGCTTTCGGGTGAAGTCTCTTAAAAAATGTCAATCTCAATGACGTATCATGTGGTCTTGAGCATCAGTTACAGCTTAACAATGACGTCTCATGCTGTTCACAAGTGGAGTTATTGACTGCTGAGGCCTGGCATACTACTCTTCTGGAAGGACGCTCCTCAGGTCATTGAGTTTCAAGGGCACAGTTATGAGCTTCTGCACGGTGACTCAGCTCACCCACAGGTTTTCTATGGGGCTCAGATCTGTAGAAAGTGCAGCCGCTCCATTTGAGGTCCCCCAGTTTTCAACAGTCGTTCCCTAATGATGCAACCTGGATGAGCTGGAGTATTGACCTCCATGAAGATGAAGTTATCCCTGTGTTGTTCATGCAGAGGCACAATGACCGGATTACTGATGTTATTCTAATAGTAGAGGCATCACTGCACCAACCACAAAGTGTAGGGCAGTTCTGTATTGACTAGACGCACCAGCCCACACTATAACACCACCACCATCAAAGGCTCATCTGGTGACCACAATGGTTGATGGACAACACTCTCCTAGACGTCTCCAGCATTGTTGGCGCCATTATTTCTGCTCAGAGTAAATTGACTTTCATCACTAAACAGCACTGAGGAGCACTGGTCCCTCATCCAGCATACATTCTCCCTGCTCCATGCATGATGATGGTTCCTGTGCCTACTGTTTTGGTCAGGTCATCTAGGACACAGTCTCCGTAATGTAAACGGTTACGAATGGTCTGATGTGACTATTGGTTGCCTCTCATCTCCCTTAAACGTGCCTGGAATTGTGCGACATTCATCATCCGGTTCCGGAGGTCATTGTTTACAATGAAGCAGTCATCAGTGTGTGATGGAGCCAAAGGACGTTCACTTCTTTGCCTTTCTGTGACTCTTCCAGTCTCTCTGTATCTCTGTTGCAACCTGCTGATGACACTTTGTGACACTTTAAGCTCAGTGGCCACTTCTGTCAGGGAGCATTCTGCTTGAAGCCTTGCAATGGTGAGATACTGCTGATCAATTGAAAGGTATCATCTTGGTATCATGATGTCGAAATGTGAACAGCAGGATGAGGAGGACTATTTAAATCCCAATTCAAATTGATGTCCTAAGTTTATTGGGCGATTCACGGATCAAACACTTGTTGGGAATTTTGCCATTGGGCTCCTTGTTAGAGATCATGAAGAAAATTGTGAAAAATGTATCATAAATTTACAACAAACAGCATGACTGTGAATTCTAAAGTTAAGAGATGGTCTCATTTAGTTATATTTGAAAAAAAAAATTGAAAAAATGTATGTTCATCCTGAAATTTCAACCAAAAGACAAATATCTGCAACTTTTTGTGAGTAGTGTATATAAAGGAGTCAGTAGCAGAAAGTGAGTCAGTGTGTGGCTGGAGCCATATGTAAGTCAGAGAACCTCTGTTACTCAAGAAAAAGGCAAACTAAGCCTGAGACATGCAGCAATACCCATAGAAGGGGCCTGACAGTATGGGAGCCTCAAGGGAGTCTATAAGAGTGCTGCAGCTCAAAAAAGACATGTAAGGTGTGACATGGTTGTAGCAGGCCGCAACTATGATGAGGGAGAAAAAGAAACATGAGGACAATAGGATAGAGTCTGTGAAACATACTTTTGAACTTTGTCAGTTGGGGAAGAGAGGACTTTAGCATTGAGGTGGTTAGCAAGTGTTTTTGCTCTGTAGATCCCATTCTCATCTACAGTGTGAAGTATTACTGCAGGGGGTAACTGAGGTACCCATCAATGCTGTGCCAGTGGGTTGGAAGCAGGGGTCAGAAAGAGCAAGTGACTGTGAGCTTGAGCAGAAGCTGTACATGGGGTGGAAAATAAGCTGGAGGTCAAGACAGAGACCCAAGGTAGGTCTAAAAGTCAGAAGAAGGCCCAAAGTTGTCATAGAATGAAAAAAGTGCTATATGGGTTTTGTGAGATTCCAGCCCTTAAAGGGGTTGTCATCTCCCTGTTTAATAGAGCAAAGCAACATTATTCCATTCATGCATCCTGTCACTTCCTGATCAAGCTGTCTGTAATTAGCATATGAGCTCCGTGTATTCAGACTTGTGCTAGTTAGATAAACAATCTCCTTCCCTGAGGACCAGAGAATCTTGAGAGTTAAAGTAAACAGTAGTAATTAGTGTCTTTTGTCTGAAAGATCAGATAACACACAAGCTCTCAGGATGCTGGCAGTTCTGTGCTGATGACTGTCACTCCCTGCTATCAGATAACACAAACAGCAGGGGAGAACAAACAGGTCAGTCACTGGAGAATCCTTAAAGCCCTCAGTAGGTGATAAAAGCATTTGTAGCTCCTCAAAAAAAGAAAATGAACAAAGCAATATATTTGGAAAAAGTCTTCATTTAGTGTTCCCTACATGTTGAAAACTAATCTTTGTAGTGAGAAAACCCCTTTAAAGGGAAGCACCCTTTGAAAACAAACCCTGTGGGCTCAGATTCTGCAGTCAAGGTTAGTAACAAGGTTAGCAAGAAGTAGGCAACACATAAAAAGGGTATGACTGAAGGAAGTTACTGCAAGACATTTACTGTATTTCTTATCTGTTACCATAGGTACACATAGGTCTGCATAAATGCTGTAGAAAGAAAATGAAAGTCACGATCAAAAACTATTTACAGTTACTATATTTTTTATTTCTAATGCACTGGTGCAATGAAAAAAATGGTCATAAACCCACTGTCAGCTCTGTAATGAACACCTAGCATTGTAAATGTACAGTGCAAAGATGTGTGATGAGGCAAGATCAGGTGCCAAGCCCCAACCATCAGCAGCCTGTATTAGCTGTAACATACAGATTATATTCCCCTACAAAGGCTAAGATTCTAACAGGCTGTGATTCCAGATGTTTAACCCCTTATGTGGCAGAGTCCGTGGTTACCACAGCCCTTATGTGGCTTAAAGAAGTTGTCTCCCTACAAGGATTGCTTTTTATGTTAAAGATCTTGCAAAAACAAGTCACTTTGCAATATGTATCCATTAACAGTGTCCTACCTATTCCTAGATATCCCCTCTTGTATGGGCTGCATCAGCTCCTCAGGTCGCTATAGCTACAGACCTGTTTGATCTCTCCTGATAGGCTGCCAACACTGGTTGCTATAGCTACAGACCTGGTTTCTACTGCAGCCTAGAAGAAAGCAGTAAACACGCCCCTGAATATAAAGTGAAACAAGAAAACAGGACTGAAGTAAGAGGAATCAATGTAGTGAGACAACCACTTTAACAGAGGTAGGGAGATCACTCCATGAGCCTATAGGCACCTTTATGATGTGAATGTATAGGGAGGTAATTGTTGTTACATCCAGGAGCCTAACAAAGTCCCTCAGGTCTGCCATGAGTGAGAGTCTATGAGGCTACATGGTAAACACCATACAAAATGCCAACATTGCAGTATTTCACTAACCAAAACAAAGGAAAAATTTGATTAATAAGCACCCAAATAAGTATCCAAGATGGACAGTAATAAATTTTACTCTTGGATTTTTGCAGTATCACAAAAAATAAATATATATTTAAAAAAAAAAGTGATTTTTATCGTGCAGTAAAAAAGACAAGTGCCACAAAATGGTGCCATTAAAAACACAACTTATTCTGCAAAAACCATATGAAAAACCTTTATGTGATTTTATATGACTGGAAAAATAAAGAAGATAAGGTTTTTGATATGTAGAGATCGCTTCCAAGATAATCATTGTATTATTAAAAGCTGTGCGACGTTTTAAAGCTGTAGATCTCTACTTGCTGTCAGTGAATGAAGATATTATTGTTTACACCTAAAGGAAGACAATTGCTCACGGATACAACGTGTTACACTGTATTGTGCTATGTTCACAGTTGCATTGTAGAATCTGTGGTGTCCTGCATTTTGAAGGGAAAAAAGTGTTGTGTGCGTAGCGATTGCGTATTCTAATTATGAACCACATGTATGAAAACTGTCTAGGTCTAAAATTCACTTTGTTGCCCATAGCAACCAATCAGAGCCCATAGCAACCAATCAGAGCGCCCCTTTTATTTCATATACAGTAGTCCTCTGAAAGAATGAAAGGGTTGCTCTGATTGGTTGCTATGAGCTCTGATTGGTTGCTAGGGCAGCAAAGTGAACTTTAGACCTAGACAGTTTTCATACATGTGGCCCTAAGTATTTCTTTATTACTCCTTTTTAAAATGATACACATACCTGACTACCTGTAGCCAGTTCAAATTGACCAGCTGATCTATCTGAAGAAAGTGAGAATTTTCCTCCTTAAAGATCATTTGCTATTTTTAATCTAAACAGGTCAAACATTCTGCGTTAATTAATGCATCTTTATACTTCTCAGAGTTCTCTGTTATACATTGTATTCAAGACAGTATGCCGTAAGCTCCCCCTAGTGGTGGTTGCTGGCTCAGAAAAAAATAAACTCCAACAACAATACAGATGTAGTCGGAAATTATTCAGCATGAACTTAATAGGAATTTACTTTATGTCGGCTGTAGATATCAAAGATTTTACCTTGATTTAAAGGGGTTCATTTGTTATAAGCCTTACAACTGTATTCTTTTAAACTTTGTCATTCATACTTGTCGTCCCCTCCCCCTACATTCTGCAAACTATGTGACGTTCATTGATCACATGGCCTCAGTGAAAGTTTTGTCATCACTCAGTGGGTGTGCTTTGAAGCCAGGCTCGGCTCAGGAACACTCGCTTGTACTGAGCCTGACCTGAGCAGAGAACAATCTGGCTGCATTCACTCTTTCCAGCCTGTAGTTTGCAAGTGATTAGAAGTAATTTCATTAGAGGATTTACAAGGTAGTTGGAACTGTTGCTTTATTCTTGAGTCCTGCTGGCAGACTTGGTAATGGGAGCAGAGGACAGCAGTTCAGAGCTGGGGGGTGGTGTACTGCTGTCATGAAAATGATAACTGCAGCTCTGTACAGTTTACATAGTGACTCATGAGTCCTAGCTATCATCGTTATCAGGACAGCAAGTACAGAGCTGGCGGGATTACACACTTATGTCAGCACAATGTCTAGCAGTGAGAACTGTGGACCTAGCATTGCAATGCAGTCTGGGACTTGTAGGAAAGAGATGCTGGAGAACTACTAACACTCCAACATAGAGGAAGTTTCACTGCAAAATGTGGATCTTATGATAGATGAATAAGGAGGAGGTACATGAAGGTAACGGGATTTGTTTATTTTTCCATGGAAATGCTTTTTATAGTGTTGTATGAAATATGTAACCTCCCAAAAAACCCATTTAATTACTTTTTTTTTTTTTTTTTCAAATACGCCTGTTGGAGAACAGCAAACACAAAATGGACATTTCTCACAATAAAAACCATTTAATAATGTGCATAGTACCATGTTTCATTTCTAAACTACAATTATAGAATTTACCATCACCTACTGGGAATCACTCTGATTTCTCTAAAAATGTGTCTGCATTGTTTTTATAGGAAAAGCAACAGAAGATGACATCTATTGTGCATGCCTGTCAAAAGCACTATGTCAGGTGGCTACACCAGTTACTGTTGGTTTATATGCTCCCTTTGGGGGAAGGGTATACATGCTATTGGATCGGATAACAAGTAAGCTATTATACTGTATTATTACAGTTGTTCTATAATTTTATGTACAGGCTCCAAAAATATCCTACCATTTTGTGTATTTAGCACTTATGTAGACCTATGTGTCTCCATGGTTACAGACTGCAAACAAATAAGGTGTGTAGTCTGATCCTGCAGTTTTGTTTTACTCCCTTCCCCTTGCCTTCTTTTTTTTGCAACCCTACAGACAATGGGAGATGGACAGACGGAAGGAAGTAACACGACTGCAAAAGTGTTGGAATTCTGTAACTATGGAGATACATTGGGCTGATGTATGAAATGGGCTGTGCCAGTTGTGTGGCACGCTGCCCAACACAAATAACATTGCTAGTCATTTTTGACATATGTATAAAAGATTTGCGTCATAAATGGTTGCTCCTTCTGGAATCCTAAACACTTTTAACTATCGCCAATTCTTAGGGGGCGTGTGGTGCCACATTCAGAAGATTAGACACATTGAAGAAAGTTGCTCAACAAAATGTATCCCAAAAATAGTGTACTAATCAATGCCATTTTCAAACTGGCATGGTTCTGTGACCATGGCACTTATTATGCATCAAATTTCTGAAATGCCATCCGATACTTTCATATATATTAATGAATGATACATGAACCTGACCAGACATATCAATGTCCAGTCTGGGACAATTTTAATATATCTGGCCCAAAGTTTATGTAAGTGCTGTATACACAAAATAGTAGGATATTTTTACCAAACATGTTTTTGTAAAGTTGTTTGTTTTTTATTCGCATGTATTCAGACAATAAAATACAAATTAGTTACAAAAGTATATTCTTGAGCTCCAAGGTTTTATGGCAACATGCAGTGGGGAAAAAAGTATTTAGTCAGCCACCAATTGTGCAAGTTCTCCCAGTAAAAAAGATGAGAGAGGCCTGTAATTGACATCATAGGTTGACCTCAGCTATGAGAGACAAAATGAGAAAACAAATTCAGAAAATCACATTGTTTGATTTGGAAAGAATTTATTTGCAAATTATGGTGGAAAATAAGTATTTGGTCACCTACAAACAAGCAAGATTTCTGGCTCTCACTAGACCTGTAAACTTCTTCTTAAGATGGCTCCTCTGTCCTCCACTCATTACCTGTAGTAATGATACCTGTTTGAACTTTCTAGTATAAAAGACACATGTCCACAACTTCAAACATTCACACTCCAAACTCCACTATGGTGAAGACCAAAGGGCTGTCGTAGGACACCAGAAACAAAATTGTAGCCCTGCACCAGGATGGGAAGACTGAATCTGCAATAGGCAAGCAGCTTGGTGTGAAGAAATCAACTGTGGGAGCAATAATTAGAAAATGGAAGACATACAAGACCACTGAAAATCTCCCTCTATCTGGGGCTCCACACAGGATCTCACTCCATGGGGTCAAAATGATCACAAGAACGGTGAGCAATATTCCCAGAAACACACGGGGGGGACCTAGGGATGACCTGCAGAGAGCTGGGACCAACATAACAAAGTCTGCCATCAGTAACACACTACGCCACCAGGGACTCAGATCCTGCACTGCCAGACGTGTCCCCCTGCTTAAGCCAGTACATGTCCAGGCCCGTCTGAAGTTTACTAGGAGCATTTGGATGATCCAGATGAGTATTGGGAGAATGTCATATGGTCAGATGAAACCAAAGTAGAATTGTTTGGTAGAAACACAACTTGTCATGTTTGAAGGAGAGAGAATGCTGAGTTGCATCCAAAGAACACCATACCTACTGTGAAGAACGGGGGTGGTAACATCATGCTTTGGATCTGTTTCTCTGTAAAGGGACCAGGACAACTGATCCGTGTACATGAAAGAATGAATGGGGCCATGTATCGTTAGATTTTAAGTGCAAACCTCCTTCCATCAGCAAGGGCATTGAAGATGAAACATGGCTGGGTCTTTCAGCGTGACAACGATCCCAAGCACAGCGCCAGGGCAATGAAGGAGTGGCTTCATAAAAAACATTTCAAGGTCATGGAGTGACCTGGCCAGTCTCCAGATCTCAACCCCATAGAAAACCTTTGGAGGGAGTTGAAAGTCCGTGTTGCCCAGCGACAGTCCCAAAACATCACTGCTCTAGAGGAGATCTGCATGGAGGAATGGGTCAACATACCAGCAACAGTGTGTGCCAACCTTGTGAAGACTTACAGAAAACGTTTGACCTCGGTCATTGCCAACAAATAATATATAACAAAGTATTGAGATGAACCAAATCAGACAATGTGATTTTCTGGATTTGTTTTCTTATGTTGTCTCTCATAGTTGAGGTCGACCTATGATGTCAATTACAGGCCTCTCTCATCTTTTTAAGTGGGAGAACTTGCACAATTGGTGGCTGACTAAATACTTTTTTTCCCCACTGTATAGTTGGGGAAACTTGATCTTGTTGTACCAATCAATGTACACTACCTGCCATTAACCAAGGTTCAAGGTGTATACCACAATTAAGTATAGAAAGATCACATATAAATTGCATTTGTGTCCTGAAATAAAGCAGCAAAGACTTCTCTATGGGCATTTAGACAGAGGTCTATCCATTGGAATTGTCACTGCAAAACATTGGTGAACTCATAGTTAAACCTCAGAGCCTAATCTCTTTTTGTCTGTGGTATGCAAATTATTGATATAGTGTAAGTTTCCTACTAGAGGAGAGGAAATATTTACCAACTGGGTCTCAACCCGGCTGAGGAAACCAAAGACAAAACCAATAAGGTCTTCCAGGGCATGATCATCAGAATTCTCTGTTACTGGCAAAATATGTGATGTACACCCCATACATACTGAAAAGCAATGAAATATTAATTATCTTAATCACATAAACAAAACGTTACTGGCCAATCAGATTCATATTTGGCAAAATTGCTTAGTAAAAGGGTATTTTTATATAAAGTTCAATATTTGATCCAGTTGCTAAGCTTCTCTTAAGAAATTAACTTGCCTACTTGCTTGTGGTTTCAGAAACATTAAGGCCGACATGTCCCAACTCGCCAACTCCAGTTTTTTGGTCTACTTTGCGCCAAAACCAATTTTGACGCCATATTCTTGTTGTAAATGAACTGTCGTACACCAAAACTATACGACTTATACGCTGGGCATGACACTTTGTAATGCACCTAAATATGGTGCACTGTGCGCCCCCATCGTGCAATGCACCTAATGAGGCGCATCACATATGTTATGCGCCTCCGTCGGGCAATGCGCAGCGATAGGCGCTTTATATATACTACCATTGATATGCTATGCGCCGCGAGTTGCACAATGCACCTTTTTTGATGCGATGCACCTTTTTAGGCGCATTAAGGTATACCTGACGCCAGTTTTTCGAAAGTATCAGACTTTCAGGCGCACTTTATACTGATTTAATGCACCTAAAACTGGCATGGGTATGCCACTTTCAGACTTGTCACCCTAATCTTAAACTTGCAAGATATCTGAGTATACTTTACAGAGCTGAATCTAGACAATGTTATGATTCATTCCATCACTTCCCATCAAAGGCCTTTTGAAACAAGTTCAAGGAATTCAAGTTGGATGTTACTGTTAAGTAAAACCAATGTTCAGGTTAGGTGCAGCTTTGTTCATTTCTGTCAGAGAGTAGTACGCATATATACAGTACACTGTTTTATGCATACAGTATACAAAATTAATCTACATTAAAGGCCTTATGTATGAAAACTTTCTAGGTCTAAGACTGTGTTGCTCTCCTTTCACTTCATATAGGGCTCTGAAAGCTCCGACTCTTTGCTATGGGCAACAAAGAAAGCCTTAGACTAAGTGTATGTCAATTCACTGCAGAATTTTCACATGGAATTCTCATCCACACATTGCAAAATAAAGCTACAAAGAGCCCATAAGGATTTTAAAATCCACAGAATTTCAATGTATATTACTGAGATGCTCAGAATTTGTTCCACATGACTTTAATAAATCTGCAGTAAAAAGTATTGTTGATTGACTTTACAGCAAAAATGTTGCAAATTTGCCTCAAAATCCACAACTAGGAATTTAAACACAGCACAATTTGGTATAGATTGGCAACTATGGATTTAAGGCTATGTCTACACTGCATCAGACAAAAAACGTCCCAAAAGCGGACATTTTTTCTCCGATGCAGGACCACGGCTTTTGTCACGCTTTGTGACAAAAGCCGCGGTCCCTTCTCGTTTTCCTGACGTCCCCCATACAATTATATTGTAGGGGGAAGACGGAAAGAAACGAGAATGGGCGGCGTATTATAAAACATGTTATATAATACGCCGCTGCTGAAAGAGGGCAGAGAAAGACGAGTGTGTAGACAGCAAACCGTCTTTCCTATTGCCGGCTATGGAGCCGCACTAACGATCGTATCTGCGGCGCTTTTAAAAAACGAAAAGCGCCAGAGATACGATCGTTTTCTTATGCAGTGTAGACATAGCCTAACAGTGGAAATGCTACATATTTTGTGCTGAAATTAACACAATTAAAAGATATTTAACCAAACCCTTTAGACTAAACAAGGCTTGAATAAATTACATGTAGTCTACTGACTGCTTGATATACTTTATGCAGATATACATACAAAATCAATGCAAGAAAAAAAAAAGGCTCTGTCAATCTGTAAATCAAATATGTTCCAACAAGAAAAATGTTAGTAGACACAACCAGAAGGGTTATACAATTCAATGAAGATGAAAATGTAACACAGAGTGAGGAAGTAGATATTGGATGTTCCCAGTCAGCTGTATGTCAAATTTGGTATAAATGAAATGGGAATGTTATAAAAGGAAAATATATGGGTAAACTAAGGAAGAGATCAGTGTGAGGACAGAAAACTCAAAGCAAAATGTGGTGATTTCATAATTTTTGCCAAGGGTTGTTTAGTCTAGGACTGCATTTGTAATTCTGACAGATTTAGACCTGAAATTTCCTGGCATTCTTTGCTGTTTCCACATAATCTTCACTCTGGAAAGTGTTATCTCTGTACTAGACATTCTTCAGTAACCTGATGTTATGAAAGCTAAAGGTGTTTCCATATTACATGAGCCTAGCTAAACCTTTGGAGCTGTATCTGATGACTGTCTCTGTTTTCAAGAATTAATTAAGAGCGACATGTATGAACGGGGCTGCGGAAGCTGTCTGGTATACATGGAGCCAAAAACTATCGTAGCCCTGTCCGACAGATGAATGAATAGGCGTACACCAAAACTTGCATAACCCTGCACAAGACACTGTACTTTTGAATGCACCAAGAATGCGCCAAAGTTTGGCACGACACTTCCATACGAATCCATACCACGGCTGAGACAAAGATTGGCACATGAAAAAACTTTGAGATTCTTGGTCCGCATGTTTTTGGCCAAAAAATGCTCAAGCCACCCCCAGCTTACAACGGGATCTCAGTTGGGTGGTCCTACTCTATATTATCTCTCACCTGGGTCAGCTTCAGACCTCTCACTGTGACAAACGGCCTCAAAAATGCAGAGAGAAAAATAAAAAAGCACCAACCTCTCAAAGCAGGTGCATTGATATAATAGCCTGTGGAGGGGCGGGTGCAGGAAACCAAAATGGAGGTATCTACTTCTCCTTAATGCTTAAAGAAAATATGTCCCAAATACAAGTATAGTCCTGCACAGAAAAACATATCTGAAAAAAACACTGCGAACCTGGGTGCCACTTGCTTGGCTGTGGCACCCTATACATATGCACACAGTCCAATACCAGTGGCAACCACTGCAAAAAAAACCACATGGAAATCTCCAAAGGAGCATTTTATACTACTACAATATATGAAAAAACTTGAGATTCTTGGTCCGCATATTTTTGGCCAAAAAATGCTCAAGCCACCATGCCAGTGGCACCCAGGTTCGCAGTGTTTTTTTTCAGAAATGTTTTTCTGTGCAGGACTATACGTTGTATTTGGCACATATTTGCTTTTAAACTATTATAAGGAGAAGTAGATACCTCCATTTTGGTTTCACCGCCCACCTCCACAGGCTGTTATATCAATGCACTCTGCTTTGAGAGGTTGGTGCTTTTTTTATTTTTCTCTTTGCATTTTGGAGGCCGTTTGGCACAGAGAGGTATGAAGTTGACCCAGGTGAGAGATAATATAGAGTAGGACCACCCAACTGAGATCCCGTTGTAAGCCGGGGGTGGCTTGAGCATTTTTTGGCCAAAAACATGCGGACCAAGAATCTCAAAGTTTTTTCATATATTGTAGATAGCATAAAATGCTCCTTTGGAGATTTCCAAAGATTGGCACATAACACTCTATGCACCAATAGTCTACATTTCTCTATTTTGATTAGAACTGGGGTGTCAGCGCCAAGCTTCATACATGTTACCCTAAGGGCGACATGTATGTATTTTGGTGCCCAGACGATATTTTTTTGTGTGCTTTAGCAGTGTAGAATGTTCTATTGCTGGTCATAGATTTAACACTTTCTAGCTATAAAATGACAAATCGGGCTCGGGTACACCACTTTTAACTTGGTCTACCTGTTTCAGTAAAAACACATACAAAAAATGGGACATTACTTACTCAAAAAACACTGCAATTGTTTGGGGCATATTCACAGCTCAATGGCTGAACTAGACTGAACCCAGTAGCAGGCAGCTCTAGCCTATATGCTACCTGGGAAAAATTAACAGGTGCAGCTAATTGCTGGGCAGCAGCTGAAATACCCCACTGCTAGGGAAACAATTAGATGATAAAAAACTGCACATTAGTTTAATAGCTGTTCACACCAGCATGCAGAAAAGCCACAGTATAATGCATGGGGAGGTTGCACAAATGCAAAAATACCAATAAAACAACCACTCATCCTCTGCTCCCCAGCACTGTTGGGCAGATAAAAAATATGACATACTGGAAAAATGTTAAATATGAAGTATTAGTTGGTACAGATCACAACCGGCGTCAACGGTCCACTTTTAACTTGCTCTACCTTTTCCAGAAGTAATGCGCCCAGTTTTGCCTTCCTCTCATCATAAATGTGTAGAATCATACGGTTGTGATGCGACACGCCCCCAGAACACCCCCACATCTTCGGTGCATTACAAAGTGCCGCAGGCACCCCATAATGCACCTAATTTTGGAGTATGCCTGATTATAAATCTACAGAACAGAGCTGCGACAGTTTTTGGGCTGAAAAGATGCCAGACTACTGCCGCAGCCCCGTACATACATGTCGCCCTAAATGTTTTGGTCTGGTATCTGTAAATCAGAATTAACTGATATTTTGGTCTCACCTATTTTTTTGTAGAATGCATGCGGGAGGAAGCCTCACGTATAACAGAAAACGAAGAAAAAAAGTTAAAGAAGACCACCGTTAAACCTACCGGATATGGATTCTTACAATTGCTCTGGCGTCTATTTTTCTATTGCCCCATAGTAACTGAATGTCATCTAGAACGCAAAAGTATTCAGTTCATATTCGTACACTTCAGTGCCTGGCAGTATGCAGGCAGCGACCGACTATGGGCTGGCCTGGTCACAACACTCTGTGAGGAAATTCGACGGCACTTTGGAATTTCTGCACTTAGCATATTTAATGTCTTGGGTTCCACTCCTAAAAGAAATCTAGAACCCGACGCCAAAGAGTGGGTCATCAGAAAGATGTTTTGCATCTTACTGACAGTTACAATTATTTTACTTATCATAGGCTTGCTCCTACTAGTTGTACCAATCAGATCTCACAGCCATGAAGGTGAAGAGAAAGTCTCAACTGTATTTGGGACGTTAGCGACCGTAGTGGCTGGATCTGGAATTGCCATGACTCTGTTTAAGCTATGTAAAAGTGTGGTTATTAGCCAAAAGCATAAGATTGAGCGACTAGTCAACAGCCAAAAGTTTAGTTCACAAATGGGTTTCATGAATGAGGTAAAAAAAGAGGTTGAACTGATAACCCAAATGGTTCAATTCATGGAAGTTTTCCAGAAACAGAAAATCCGAGTGGTTTTGCAGATCACCAGTCTGGAACTTTGTGCACCCGACAAAGTGGTTGGAGTACTGGATGCTATGAACACCCTACTGTCGGACCAAAGGTCGCCATTTATTTCAAAGGGGTAGTTGACCCACTTTGGGTGTCACCTGTTTAAAAAAATGCAAGCCAAAAAGGTATGGCAGATAACGGTTACATGTTCCTCAATCGTACCGTCACTTTGCCTTTCTCTGTACCACCACTTGGAAAGAAAACAAAGCTGCAACTTCTAAAAAAGGCTGTACAGAGGACAGGGTCTCATTTTTGGGCCCTTTCGGAAAAATGCTAATCGGGGCACCAAAACCGGCATTGCAGAACCTATGAAGCTGCTTTTCCAGGGGCTCTTGGGAAAAGAAAACCAGAGTAACTTACACCTTTTCAGCCAGCTTTCGTATCCAGGGAAAAAAATTTTGCACATACGTGACGTAAGGTCCCTGAAACATTTCCCGACAGATTGTCAAAGAAACAATAGGAAACTATCCCTTTATGGGTTTCCACCATTTATGCTGAGGGAAAATACCATGGGGCAAAATTTTTCTTTCTAAATCTGTAGCAGCTTGGGGTTTTTCTTGCAACCAGTGCCTTCGACTTTCTGGATTCCAATGTTGGGGGATGAAGAACAACAAGGGGGGAAAGGAAGGATTCCAAAAATGTCCCTTGGGACATGTTTAAAGAGAACAGCAAGGAACTGTTTTCCTTGAAAGCTGGGCTGAAGAACCTTTTGGACTTGGATGGAGATCCAGAGATTTTCCAAAAGTTCCTCTCTAAAGACTTTCCTTTCACATTTAGGGAAAACCAGAAGACTGATAAGTGACCATCATTGGTTTTTTCTAAAAACAAAAGGTCTTCATCGTGGGTCAAAACCCCAAAATGATTGGAAAACAATTGTAGAGAAGAAGACAGAGAAAGTAGAAGTCTTGTATCAAAATAGCATAACAGAAGTCGAGGACAGGTGAAATAAAAAATTTTCTCAGTGTCACAAGGCTTAGAAAAAATAAAAAAGAGGTTAGAAGTTTGGAGAAAGAGGAAATTTTTACAGGGCTGGGGGCATCAGGAGAAAAGGGCACGTAACTTGGAATGATGCAGGGAAAAGAGTCTGAAGACCAGAAAACAGAACTTGGGTGTGATGAGGAACATCCCCAAAAACCAAATAACTGTAAGGGATATAAAAAAGCAAGTAGGGAAAAATGACAGAGGGGTTTAACCAAGGATTAGCGGGGATTTACAGGAAGAAGGAACACCCGTGGAAAAAAAAGAAAATGAGGGGACAAATACGTGATCAAAAAAAAATTAGAAGAAACGAAGAAAGAACGGGAAACTTACTGTAACGGGAATTTGTAGTCCTTCGTCAAAAAGAAATGTTTCCTC
>JAODAL010017633.1:0-77119 GCA_025379985.1 Phyllomedusa bahiana
GGGCGAAGTGACCGAACCGAATTTTTGAGGAATTTCCCGGCCATCTCTACAGGGCACCCTTAAAACTTGTAATAAAAAAAGAAACTTTTTTTTGTAACTTGGCTCCAACACATCAGTTCTAAATAGATATAGAGGAGTGTATAATATGTATAATATGACAGTATGAATGAAAGTGTTATGCACCAAACTTTGTTTGGCAGTTTTGCACCAAACTTTGGCGCATTAAAATGTATCATCAGGTACATATTGCGCCAGGTTTTGACATATGCCTTCTCATACATCTATAGAATGGGCAATATACAGCAACAAAATTGTGAACGCTAATTCATAGATGTCGCCCATAATTCCTAAAACATATTAAATCCACTAAATCGAAGAAAAACTTTATAGCTGAGGTTCTCATTTAACCCTGTAGGGGACAAGGTGTTAAGTTCAATATCCATGCTGATTCTCTTTGCAACAGCCATTTTTTACTAATATATTCTCATTCCCATTCACTTCTTCCAAGATACACCAACTCAGCTCAGAGATGCTGTGTCGGGCCTCTTCGAAGTGCTGGGCAACTGTACTTTCCCCAAACTTTTTTTGTGAGGTATCGCCTATCAT
Organism: Phyllomedusa bahiana; assembly: GCA_025379985.1. Taxonomy (NCBI): domain Eukaryota; kingdom Metazoa; phylum Chordata; class Amphibia; order Anura; family Hylidae; genus Phyllomedusa; species Phyllomedusa bahiana. The sequence goes on from JAODAL010017633.1 coordinate 607, forward strand.
ACCAGATTGTGAAGAATCTATCTCATTCTTTTGCGCTTTTATAAATTGTACCAACCCACATAGTTAAGTTATCATGTCATTTATACTGCACAGTGAACGCTGTAAAGATGAAGGAAAAAAAACAATGGCAGAATTGTAGTGTTTTTTTTTATATACATGCCTAGATGAATTCCTTTAAAAGGCCTGTCTTACTACAGGCTTTCGCAGGTACCTTGTTCTTTCTCTCTGATTTACAGTTTAAAAAACAAGGGGCAAGTCTCTCCTCCCAGTTGGCGGATCTCCCCTCACTAAGGACTGTGACATCATCACAACCCCTCCCTGCTCCCTCCTTAGTCATCATCATCATTCTGTGTGAACAGTGGGAGAGAGAGGATGTCATAGCTCAGCAGACCTCCTGCAATGGTTAGATCTCATGCCTGGAGAGCTGTCATCTCCCTCCACAAGCTCCTTGTAATCAGAACACCTGCATTGCTGTAAACAGTTATAAATACAGCCTAAACTAATGAAACAAATGTGAGAAACTGCTCACCCTTAGGCTGTGTTATATGGGGGGAGAGTGAATCTAGCAGCTAGAGACTCAGCAATTGCCTAGATCCTTCAGATAGAACTGTCAATGGGAGAGGAGTATAGAGAGCTCAGGCAGCCTTTATTACACAGCTGAGAGGCACACAATGAGAACACACACACAGACAGCAGCTAACACAGAAATCTCAGGCAGCCAGTTTCAGTTTTACACCGCTCAGAGGGAAGTGAGCACAGAGAGTGCAGACAGCCTATAGGTAACACAAACCAATTTCAAAAGTGCTTATTTTTACTCTCCCTATCATGACAGATATGATCTTTGTGGTGAGACAATCCCTTTAAGGGTGTTGAATCCAAAATCGGGTGTTTTCTGGAACATTTCACCTGTTCTGGTACTTTGATGGCTTTGCAAATGTGACATGCAGAGCCGAACTGGGAAAAAAAAAGTAGCCCTGGCACAAAACCTCCACCAGCCCAAATACAATATCCGCTTACAAGATTTCCTTGGTCACGTACATCGCCACTTTCTAAAATGCACACTATAAAACACTATAAACTATAAAAGAAAGAAAAAGTGTTGCAAAGAAACCCCTAATCACAGTGTGCAATCTCTTTACAATCAGGGACAAATATATGCTGCCACTACAAAAACTGCAATATAACCTACAACACTGCCATACAGAGACCACATAGTGGTCAGACTCCAGCTCAGGTCATCACTACATAACAGTGAATACAGTGCTGAGCCAACACAAAAGTAAAATAACCTCTGACATCAGGAGACGTCATCTCTGATGGGAGTTCTCTATCATGCCCAAAACTTCATGATGTCTTCTCTGATGAGTCGGTCTCTTCCCTTTTTTTCTCCGTCCTGTACAGAATGCAATGTCTTTTTCTCACAGCCACAAGTCGTCCCTGTAGAATTTACCACAAAAACATTTAAGACTTTATACTTTTCCTGCAGTTCCCTATTATTTCCCACTTCAGTACAAACTCCCCATCAATAGCGCCTCAAATAGTAACAGTGCCCCCCTTTGGTGCCCCACACAGTAATTGTACCACAAACATCATATGTTAGACCCTAAAAATTAGAAATTAAAGAAGTCAGATAAGTAGCATGGAAATAAATAGGCCCTCATTAGGTAGGTATATAACATCCCCAATAGGCAGGTAAGTATATAGCCCTCCCACAGTAGGTAGGTATATAGGTAACTTTACAGATTCATTCAGTAGGTAAAGGTATATAATCCTCGATTAGGTAGCCCCTCAGTGGGCATATAACCCCCTTCAGTAGATAGATAAGTATAAAGGCCCCATAGTAGGTAGGGAGGTATATTGTCCCCCATTAGGTACCTATATAGAACATCTCAGTAGGTAGGTAGGTACTGTACATACGGTCCCCTCAATAGGTAGGTATATAGGGCCCCACATTTGAAAATAAAGGGCCCCCATAGGGTAGACAGGGCCATCCCCAGAAATTAGGTTTGATAGGGCATCCCCAGTAATTAAGTAATAGGGCTGTCCCCATAATTAGCTAGGTAGACAGGACTGCCCCCATTAATTAGCCTATGCATAGGCTTACTGCTTAGTACGGGCTGCTGACATCACATTGCGCTGCCGTGATCTCTGCATCACTGGGTCTATGTGACCCTGCGATTCAGCTGTGTGGTGAGGGGGGCCTGCGGCCCCCTGGCTCAGTGGTCAGCTGCGCCACAGGCCTGTGATGGTACTCTGAGCCCACTGGGAGGGGAATCACCAGCCCCCCCAGTGGATGCTCCGAACTGGCATGGCGGCCTGCACCCTGGCGGCCCATAGGGCAAACACCCGGTTAAGTATATGGCCAGTCCAGACCAATTTTGCATTCCAAAAGCCAAATAGCTCTCCCTCTTTGGTATGCCCTGCCATGCACCCAAACAGCAGTTTGCATCCGTATATAGGGTATTGTCAAACTCTTAAGAAATTGCATAATACATTTTGGGGTGCTTTTTTTCCAGGATTACTTGTAAAAATTAAACATTTTCAGCTAAAGTTGCAGTTTGTGGGAAAAAAAAAATCTTTTTCATGCCAACGCTAAAAAAATTTGTAAACCCCTTTTGGGCTAAATATACTCAACCATTGGGGTAAATATACTCAAAGGGGGCGACATGCCCAATACACAAGGCATTTTTTTGGTCTATTTTGCGGAAAAAAACCACTTTACGCCATTTTTCTCTATGAAAAAGAATTTTTTACCCCCAAAATAGGCGCATTATACCCGGGGTACACGCCTTTAATGCACCAAAAAGGTGTGTTACATATATAGCAATGAACACTATGCCCTCCATAATGCAATCGCCTATCGAGCGCATTGCATCACCATAATGATATTTATGTGCCTCCTTCCCAAAGGGGCTCAATGGTGCATTACATACAGTACCAATGATATGCTATGCGCTGTGATTTGCGCAATGCGCCTTTTTAGGTGCACTAAGTTTACTATGCAAGGTATAACTGATTTTTGAGAGGATCGGACTTTACACTGATTTATTGTGCCTAAAAACTGCCGCGGCAATTTTCCGAGATGTCACTCTAAATCCCTGGATATATTCCTTAAGAGGTGTAGTTTACAATGTGGGGTCTTTTTAGGAGTGCTTCTTAAGTTTTAGCGCCTTAGGGTGGCCTCAAACCTGAAATGGTGCCCAAAGAATGTCAGAATAAAAATGAGACCCGAAGTCCAGTAGGTGCTCCTCCTATTCTGAGGTTCATGGTTGAACCAAAAGGGGATGGGAGAGGCATGGACCACACATCCTCACACTATTCGTTGCTCTAATGCTTCTCAGCAAAACTTTACAAAAATGAACAGGAGGTTCTTATAAAACAATGGCTTATGGGAAAAGAGCTGAAGAGCTCCACAGCGCACCTATTAATGTAATATCCTCAGTTCACATGTACTCGCGGGACCTAGAATGTAAAGGGGGAAAAAAGAGCCAAACCATTTAAGTTAAACTACAGACCTGTTTTCGGGGTATTTCGCCTGTCAGTGCAGTGTAGAACTTACGGTGGCTCGGTGAAGGCAAGAGGGGCTTTGAAAGGGAAAGACCCTTGAGGAGAGGAACCAATAAATTGGGTCGGGGAGGGTTTATTTTGTCATTCAACCTCACTACTGATTTGCAAAAACAAATGGCTTATGGGAAAAGACCGAAAGCTCCACACGCACCCCTTTGGATTAGTTTTCCTCAGTTCACATGAGCTCGCGGGAGCCTAGAAAGGGAAATGAATTTTAGCCAAACCATTAAGTTCAACTACAGACAGCTTTTTTCGGGTTTTTCCCCCCCGTCAGTGCAGGTAAAAATTTACTGGTTGGTTTGGGTGAAGGCAAAGTGACACTGCACTGACGGGGGAAAAATACCCCAAAAACAGCTGTCTTTAGTTGAAATTTAAATGGGTTTGGCTCAAAACCCTTTCACATTTCTGGCCCGGGTACATGTGAACTGAGGAATCTACATCCAATAGAGGCGCTGTGGGGCTCTTTAGCCTTTTTCCCCCTAAGCCCTTTCTTTATGCAATACAGTCAGTGAGGTCTGAATAATAAACCCTCACACCGCCAATTTTTTTGGGTTCCTCTCCTCAAGGAAGATCTTTTCCTTTCAAAGCCACTCACTTTGCTTTAATTTCCATGAAACACCTAAATGTTGGTTAAATATTTTAAAGGGGGGTATTTCTTTGATGGATCAATTTTTGGGGTGTCAAACATACAAGCCCTCAAAGCCATGTCAAACGGACTTTCCCTAAAAAAACTAGTTGCATATTTTCTTGAAAAGGAAAAAAATTTCTACTAAAATTTCTAAGTCCCTAATGCATAAAAAAATAAAAAGACAAATTTAAAAAAAGAGCTGAGTACAAAAAATATGTTAGATGCTAGTTGGGAAACTATTTTTTTTGTGGTATACTGTCTTACACACAGAAATTTTTCAACTTTGAAACTGGCAAATTTTTTAAAAATTTTCACGACTTTTTGATATTTTTTTTACAAATAACAAGGATTATATGGACCAAAATTTCTTACTTAAAGCACAATTTATCATGAGAAAACAGTCTTTGAATCATATGGCTAGGTAAAAGTATCAAAAAGTTACTCCCACAGTAACCTATGTCAGGAAGGTCAAAAGTGGCTGCAGATGTAAGGGATTAATATGGCTCATCCAACAGCCTTTTTACTGTATATAACTACTGTCTCCCTAGGTCACCAGCCCAGACCGCGGACATGCCTGTGCCTCTGCTCTCTCCCTTGCTGCGGACCTGCCTCTCTGTGTTTACGCACCTCTACATGCTCCTACTCTGGTCCTTGCTGCCACCGTTGTCCCACGCTTCCACACGTCCTCCCTAGGGTGCACTAGTGTAGGCTAGTCGCGATTTAACCCCTTAACAACACTAGTCGTAAATTTAATTCCCATGCCGGTAAAGGGCTTTTGTACAGGATCGTGCGGAAGATCCCGCTAAACACCGATGAGGTCATCTGCTAATTGCTGCTAACACCCACCAGTTACAGTGCGAAATAGAGCCACCACTATCCCGCTGTTTTAACCCTTTAGGCGCCGTGGCAAAGATTGGCTGCAGCGTCTAATTAAATGAGAGATGGTGCTGTGCATCCCTCCTTACTCCGACCGGGGGGCCCTCCCTGTTTTGAGATCGTGTGGGGCGTCTGATCGCTTAACAATAGTCAGCTGGAAGCCTTTTGAAGGCTTCCATAGTCACCATGTTTTTTGTTTCACTACTTTCCTGCCACTCCATGTTGGTTAACATCTGTAATGTGGGTACCGAATTTGATGCTTTGGTCCGATACCATGTCAATAGTCTGCTAAAAGATACTTGTTCCCCCTGAGTGTTGAAGCAGCGTAGAGGAGACTTAATGTAAGTATATAAAAAAAAATATTAAAATTTCAACATCACCCCCCTTTTTACTTTTGCCATTTTACAAAAAATGTATAAAATAAATAAGAAAAAAGTTACATATAAATTGTATGCGGTGCTCTGCATCCCAAAAATTCAGCCATCTTATATAAATATAACATCATTATATCCCATATGCAGACACTTGTATAATAAATAAAATTTCCACGAGCAAAATTGAGGTTTTTTTTGTGCCTATTCACATTTTAATGTTAACCCACCCAGTAAGCTAAGGCCATAAGGCGCCTTGCACAGTGTTGACCATCGGCAGTGTGCGCTATGACATCATATCAATGCTCCGTCGCCCACGTTACCGATCACAGACTGAAACTGGCAGGTTAGCTCCACACTATCAAGGTATCCTTGGAGAGGTAAGCAAAGTTAGCTCCTTTTTTTCACCACAATGCTCCTATATGGATACCTTTCATAAGATGCCCCTATACCTTTTGACTAGTCCTGACCGTATATGAGACTCTTAAACACTGCGCCTGCCAATAACAGCCCCTATACCCTGCCTGCCTACCTATAAGAGTCCCTATACCCTGCCTGCCAAGCTATAAGAGCCCCTAAATACTGCCTGCCTATAAAAGCCCATATACTCTGCCTGCCTATAAGAGCCCCTATATCCTGCCTGCCTATAAGAGCCTCTATACCCTGCCTGTCTATCAGAACCGCTCTACACTGCCTGTCAACCTAGAAGAGCCCCGATACCCTGCCTACCTATAAGAGCCCTTATACCCTGCCTACCTATAAGAGCCCTTATACCCTGCCTGCCTATAAGAACCCCTATACCCTGCCTGCCTATAATAGCCCCTATACCCTGCCTGCCTATATGGGCCCTATACCCTGCCTGCCTACCTACATGAACCCTATACCCTGCCTGCCTACCTACATGAACCCTATACCCTGCCTGCCTACCTACATGGCCTATATACCCTTCTTGCCTACCTATATTGGCCCTATACCCTGCCTACCTACCACTTACAGCCTATCTACCTACCTATATGGGCCCCACCTATAGTCTAACTACCTATATGGGCCCCCACCTCTAGCCTATCTAACGACCTACCTATGTGGGCTCCACCTATAGCCTATCTACCTAGTTACCTGTGGCCCACCTATAGCCTGCCTACATAACATAACCAGTGGGGGTGCCGCACGCTATCAGCCCTACCTAACCTGGTGTCTACCTACAGCCAAAAAATTCAACCCAGCAAACTTGGGACTAAGCCACCAACCTGGTGGCCTAACTACTTCCTGTGTCAAGTTGCCAATACTACCTACCTACCAGTAGAACTACCTACCAGACAGGAACCTGACTACGTACCTGTTGTCCTAACAACTTTGGCAACACGTGCCTAGGGACTAAGACAACCTAACTCTACCTGTGGCCTACTTACCTGGGGCCTATGTACTGCCTACCTACCTGGAGCCTATGTACTGCCTGCCTACCTACTTGGAGCCTACCAACTAACCTAACTAACCTAAGTCCTACCAGACCTAGATAATGGTGTGGGGACTACCTATCTTGGTAACATGATTCAGAAGGTTACAGGTTCATGAGTTGTACACACAAACTCCTCCAGGGAGTGAATTGTCTGGAGATTCCCCGATGCCTGACTTGTGGCCGGATGTATCCTACATTCTTGTACAAACAAATATAAATCGCAAGTACAGAAAAAGATGGTGAAATGTTCCAGCCATCATACTGCTCAGAAAAGCGAAAACGTAATGTGTCTCAGAGATGATTTTGCTTTGGTCTGACATGAGCTATCAACCAAAGTAGAACAAAACAACAACCATTGAAGAATCTGGCGGAAGCAGGTGTAAGATTTGGTCTCATTATCCACAGTGGAAATGAGTATTGATTAAAATAGGCTCAAAACGGCCACTCTGCCATGAAGAAAGCCATTACTCAAAAAGAAACAAAGCAATACAATCCAGGATTAAATGTTTGTAAATGGCACACAAGAACAATACATATACATTTTATGTACACATGTTTTTTTTGTGTGTCTGAAGAAACTAAAATTGGGACTGTTTGGCCCACAAAATGTGACCATCATTACATTTGAGAAAAAGGGAGAGCTTGGATGCCTAAGAACCAGACCAACCCAACTGTGAAACACGTGGAATGTAAGCATCATGTAGTAGTGTTGTTTTGTTGCAGGAGGGATTCGTGCACTTCACAACATAGATGACATCATGAGGAAATAATATCATAAGGCAATTACTGACTGAATGCAACATTCTTAAGACATCACCAAGAAAGTTAAATGCTTGGTAGTGAAATGTGGTCTCAATGGACAATGACCTGAAGCATAACTGCCAAACTGTTTTACAAAGTGCTTTGATGATAACCAAGTGCAATATTGTTGGAGTGGCCAACGACAAAGCACTGATCTCAAGTACTCTTGAAAATTTTATGAGAAAAGCTTGAAATATGCAGGTATAGCAGGCAAGGCGACCTACAAACATGGCTCAGTTACACCAGTTCTGTCTGGAGGAATGGGCCAAAAATCCTACCAAGCTATTGTGAGAAAGCTTGTGGAGAAGGATCTCAAAAATGTTATGACCAAAGTAAATACAGATTAAGTATGCAATGTCTAGCAAAATACTAATGTGAAATTGTAATGCAAACTTTTGACTTCATGCAGAAAAGTAATAAAGTTGCCTATGAATAAAATTCACACGTTCGCGATTATTCAGGAATAGTCGGCAAATATAAATAAATATTTCTAAACCTAATAGATTTAAAACTGGTAATTTTTATTCTGATTTCATGTTCAGATAGTGAGAAAAACATGCATACGTTGTCTAATATAAAGTTGTAGTTAAAATAACTACTGGTTACAAGCAGTATGTCAGCAGAGCCTTCGTATCTAATATAAGGTGCACTATAGAAGCAGAGAAAATTGGAATATTGTAAACTGATTCTTTTTTACAGTGAATACACTGGTTATTTAATTCAGTCCAAATGTGGTGATAATTTGTGGTTGCATTTTCTTGGTGGTTATAAAAAGTGTTTTCCTATTTAGTAGCATTATTTGTTAATGTATTGTTAATCCCACTTTGGTATAGTGGGATTTGTTTGGTATCAGTATAAATGGTGATATATCTAGTGGAGAGTGTATTCTCGTCCCTTGTAATATCTAGTAACTGCACGACTTAAAGAGGTTCCTTGGTAAATGATGCGGTGGTTTTGGTGTACAGGAGGGACTTGGTAGGGGTTCAATCCAAAAGTATATGCTATTGGACCCTGGCTTCGTCTAGATTACAACCCTGTAGAACATTTGAGTGTGTTCCTAGAAATAGGTGTATTATATATATGATATAGTTATCGACATATGTATAACCAATCACTTCTATAATCATCAATACTGTACCTTTGCTATATAATATTTTTTAATAAAAGGTCAATCAAAGACCAATAATATTAAAAATCTTTCAGTCTGTCACCTCTGTTAATTTATCAATGTTAATGTTTTGTGAGTGTCGATATGCATTGGTTAGAGAGACCTCCCCCCATCATACTGATGCTTGGAGAATGGTTATAAATTGCATTGGTTCCTTCTCTTGATGCATGCCGTGGGTCACAATAGGTAATTGCGATGCATGCCATGCGCCGACTAAAGATTAAACCGTGTTTGCGCAGTGAGTAGACATGAAACGGCGATGCGAGCGGAAGATAAATGGTTTATGATGGAATTACACTTCATTTCAGCTTTATTTCTTTATAGTTATAAGGTATTATTCAGTTTTACCTATTCTCTGCCTGTATTAGACATGGTGCATAATGGGGGAAGGCATTTGTGACTAATTGGAGGAAGGAAGGTACCGTTGACTATTCAAACCCCTCCTCTCCATATTACTTGTGGGACTGCAATGAATGTGGTAGAGCATACTAGCTCCCACAATCTGGTCTCCAGGAGGATACACCATTCTTATTATTTATCTTCACCAGGTATCTTTATCTAATTTTTTATCAAAGTTTAATTGGGTCACAAAGGTAGTACATGTAGTGAACAACAGGGCGCTTTTAAAGTGAATTATCGAGTCTTGTTTTCAGTGGTATTCATTCGCCGAAATGTAATGAAAAGAAAGATTTATTGTTTTATGTGCGATTATAAATGGCGTCTTATAGTTCAACGCGTCATGTCTGTGTGTTGGTGCATATATTAATGCATCATGACATATGTAAGTACATAGATAGCTGTAAGTAAAAGAAAAGTTCATAGAATAGCATGTCAGTGAATAGAAAGACTATGCTACTGATCTTTGCATTTTGGATCACAGTTCCCAGCAAGACCAGTGGTGTACTGCTCATTGCCATATTGTAAGAGTAAAGGGTGAAGAGCAGAGAAAATTACAATTTCAAATGTCGAAAAAATTTAAAATGATGTACTGGAACAATAAACAACAGTGGGTAATTTAATGTAAAATTATCTTTAGATTCTATTATTTTAAAATACATTTTATATGAGATATTTTTACATTTTATGGGGATAGTTATATATTTATTAGAGTCATATTATATGATAACATTTTAATTAAATTTAAATAAATAAATTTTATATAAGTTTATAAAATCATAAATTAACGTTGTTATATTTGTACGGGTGTAAAGTTTGAGAAACTACTTTGAAAAGTAGCGAGGAATTACCTGGAGGAACGATTAGAAAAAGCAAACCTATTTAAAAAAAAAAATTCTCCCCCTGTATTATTTACAAATGTGAAACAGACCTTATCTGTTGATGAAGCAGAAATGGATGAAGTGAAAACTCCACCCAAAAATGTTTCTAGACTAACCCAGGAAGAAGTGCAGCTCTCCGTCTTAAAGAAAATATAAAATAGTACAAAACACAAGGCCTTGGTGGCATACACTCCACTTGTCCTAAGGGAATAAGTGTAATGATGCCGATAGGTCCCCTATTTCTTATGTAATATATTGATCTATATATAACAGCGGCATTTATCAAAGGAATGACGCATGGCATTGTGGCATGTGGGTGCCAAAATTCAAAAAGATCGAAAATAGTGATCCTGGTAAACTAAAGGCCGGTAAGGTTTTAACCTCTGTTGAAGTTAAAATGTATGAATGTATTCTAAGAGATTGCTATACACTGGTGAGTACTCACTGAAAAGAATTTATAACACCGATTCCAGCATGGTTTATGAGAGGATCGGTTCCTGACAAACTGATCTCATCATCTTCCTATGAGGAGGTTATGTTCTAGACTGATCGGGTTGAGGCCTTTATTGTTACATATAACTAGATTTTTCTAAAGCAATATGATACGGTGGCCGACATAAAAGGTTGGGTAAGATAAAATGAGAAATGCTTAGAACTGGGAGGTGATAAATGTGTACATTACTCAGACTGATCCCTGATACTATGTGTGTACCACATGGCCCAGTATTGGGCCCTATCCCTCTTTAATAAATTTTCATTAATGAACTTACACTATGGATTGCACAGTAGAATATTGTATCATTTGCAGATGATGACTAAGCTCTTAAAGTAATCAACACAAATAGAGGACAATTTTTTTATTTACAAGTGGATCTACTAATTTGAGCCTGAGCAGAGAAGGCGGCAGTATTAGGTTTAAGAAAACACAGACTAAATGCAAAGGTTATTGGTGCACATGGAAGTAAAAATCCATACCATGATTTGACTGTTAAGACGTAAAAACACCTGGAAAAAGTGTAACATATGGAGAAGACTTGTGGAATCCCTGGTGGACAGTTAAACTTAACAGTGAGCAGCCAGTGTCAGGCCGCATCTACCAAGGCCAACAAGGATCCTCGTGGATGTAAATAAAAAATGTGCATAAAACACTATGATGAGAATTAAATCTCTGGGTTGGGAGCCGTTATCCAAATCACTGGTCAGATCCACATATCTAATATTGTGTACAGGATTTTGGGCACACTTACTTGAGCGCAAGTGCACCGTAACAGTACACTTGTAAAACTTGAACAGGTTCAATAATTGCGGCAACAAAAAATAGAAAGGACTGATTGGATTACAATAACCAGAAAGATTAGTGCAAGATTAGGGTTATTTAGTTTAAGATGACAAGACGCCTTAAGGGGGGAAACTAATAAAATATGTTCAAATAAAATCTGAGGACCAATAAAGGATCAAAATTTATACCGCAGAACCAGAACTATATCGAGAACAAGGGGGCATCCTTTATGTATGGAAAGAACAGAAAGAACGTTTCTGCCTAAGGGAAGGGATTCTTTGCATAAAAAGGGATTCGTTACTGTAAGAGCAGTGAGATTGTGGTACTCTCTGCCATAGAACTTGACATGATGAAATACACTAACAGAGTCAAAAGGCCAGGATGCATTTTAGAGAGCGTAATAAATAATAAAGTTTTTTAGTGGACTAGCAATTCTGTAGGAGTGGTTCATTGATCCAGAGGATTTATTCAGATTTGCCATATTGGAGTCGGGAATTTTTTTCCCTAAAATTGAGGACATTGGCTTCTACCTCAAGTGAGTTTTTTTGCCTTCCTCTGGATCAACATTACAGGAAAATAATGCTGAACTTGATGGACATCTGTCTTTTTTCGGCCTGACAAACTATGTAACTAAATAAGGGACATATTTTGCCCTAATAGCAAATCTAGCTACACTTCACTACTCTGGCTCTGGCAGACTATTTGGAAATACTCTACGATCCTGCCTGTTCGAGAGCAGCTAATTTTCCTAGTTTTTGGCAGTACCCGTAATTCCATATATGTGTCTTAATATATACGAGTGTGGTTCGACACACGGCGCTCCAGAACGCCCCCCGGAGTAACACCCCACATGTTAAACACATTAAAAATGTTGGCGAGTCTTGGCGAACTATTAGTTATGCTATTAATACATCGCAAGCCCACTTACTTTGCAACATTTTACCGCCAGAAAAGGGAGAAAAAACCCTTCAATACATGTCTCTCTCCCAAAATGATAGTAACTATTTACTTTTGAAATTGATAAATTATACAACCGGCCTTTATATAATTGTAAGCAACCTATACGTTCCTGGTCTCACTTGTGGATCGTTCCCTGGGATTCCCATATTCCAAACAATTCAATATGACAAAGGTGAACCCGATATAAATAGTGAAAATTATTCTACTTTATTCCAAAGAACGACATACTTTCATACAATCAATAAAAGCATCGCATCTGTATCAGTCCAAAGACTAATGTAGATCACGTATGTTTCATAAACAGGAAATTACCTTAGTAAGCGCATCACTCATTTTTGCAGGACAGTGATAGCATGACAACCTGCCTGGTGAACGCGAGCAATGTATGCACACGTTTCAAGGGATCAACCCTCTTTCTTCAAGCATGCTTGTTCCGTATTATCCTCCCTTTAAATACCTTCTTTATTTTTTTCTTATTCCCTTTTTCCTCCTTAACACCCTTTCTCTTCCCTAAAGACTATTTTAAAAACATTTTAAAACTCAGTTTCTTCATTGAGACCATTAGGGCACACTTAGAATCAATGATAAATCCAATATGTTTCTTTTCTTAGCAAATAGATCTTATCTGTTCTGCATTGGCTACCTTTTATACACCATCCAGTATACACCACCTTAATTCCCTGGACACATTGTGTCTCTGTTCAAAAAAATGTTAAGCATCCGATACTTTCACCAAAATTCTTATCATGTTGTTACACTACTTCTCTATTCAGTTCTTTCTTTTGTTTGTAATTGCCGTAATAGCACTTTCTATCTCCATTTAGAACGAATTTTGAGTTCTTTTCCTCTCTGTCTGTTTGTCCAACATATATCGTGTCCAACGATTGACCTTTCGCATATATATGGACTGCTTTGGACTCACGATGGTAAAATAACTTTTTTATCGGAATTTGGTACCCCTTACTTTTGGGTGAACAAATTTCCGATCCCGTTGATTGACGATATTAACAGTTTGTACAATTGAGGCAAGAAAGGTCCCTTTTCTTGTGTGTTTAGAAAGACGTGTTTTGTTTCTCTAGTTTACTTTCTTTTAAATCAGAATGGACATTAGGTAGTCTCCTAACGACGGTTGGCCTTTTTATAAATAAATCCTCAGGAGGTGTAGCAAACAAACTCCAAAGACATTCATCACTTTGTAAGATTGTTCCGAATTATAAAGTATATTCATTTCTTTATCAATTACTGATGATCATATTTAGGATTATATACAAAAAATCTATTTCTACTTTTGTATTTAATTACCATATGATCATATTTTTCACTAATGTCTCACTGGGAATCATCGAGCATCGTCTCTGTCCTATATTTCACCATTTCTCTTACATTATATTCCCCTCGTTTCTTGCGCAGAACTTTTTGATTAATTTTTCATAGCCTCTTTGATACAGTTTCATCGTGGAACAAATGCGTCTTGCTCGGACAAATTGATCCTTTAGGTATAACCTCTGAATACTTAGGAAATGAAAGCATTCTTTGTGCATAAACGTTATTTTGCGCTCCACCTTTTTACTGAACAAATTAGTGGAAAATCTAGTCAGGAATTTTATTGATTTCACACGTCCAGATATTGTATTCTGGCATGTCCCTATTCCATAGTAAATGAAAGGAGAGGGACACGTGTATTCGAAAAATTCCAAAAATTCATCTAATTGTTTTCCTCACTGCCACCGCATAATAATACCATTCGTCCACATATCTCATCCATCACACAGATGTTGACAATTAAAAACTTAGAAGAAAAAACGTAATTGTTTCATCAAACCCCACCTAGTTGACAGGTTCGCTATACTATTGTCGGCAAGTCGGAGACCCCATCGAAATGCCCGATTTTAGCAAGTAAATCATGTTGTCCAAAACGAAAGAAATTTTTTATGTTAATATTATTTCTAGACAGTGCCATCAAAAACCTATTAATGCCGATTTTCCAAAGTTGGGGGGTCCTTCACTTAACGTTCTTTCTCGTGCAGCATCAAGCCGCATGATCTGATCGGATATTTGAGTATAGCGATTTGATGTCCATAGTTCACCATAAATGTTACACCCTGTGAAGATCTATGTGTTCTAATGCTCTCAGGAACTGTCCAGTGTCTTTTAGGCAGTGTTTGTGTCGATTACATGCTTCTGTAGAAAAATTATCCACAAAACTAGCTAGAGGTTCCATGACCCGAGATTATCCCTGAGACCAATTGTTCTCGCTGGGGGTGGGAGGGCCGGGGGTTTACTCTAGGGAATTGTGGACTTATGGGACCAAATAGAATGATAGGGGTCCTATGTTTTTCTTTCACTAAAGAATTTTTGATCTGTTCTGAAATGAGGATAGATAGAAGCAATGCCTTCCTCCAAATGTTGTTTAGTGAATAATTAGCCGTGTCCTCACTATTTTGGATCTCTATCTAGTGAGGATGGTAAATATTTGTGTCTGGTTACTGAGACTCAGCCTTCCTCCACAAATTTGGTAACGATTCATGAAGGAGACCGGTTAGCCCCCCCCCTTTATCAGCATTTCTTCAAAAAAACCGTATTATCTTGTCCTTAAAATTCCTTCAGTGCATTTTCCTCTTTTCTAGTTTAAATTAATCCCTTTCTTTTTTCTTTCCTTATCCTCCTTATACCATGAAACTGTAACACATCATATTTTTGACTGTTTGTTAAAAAATGTCTAATGTCATATTTCTTACCTCCGGATCAAAAACTGCTCTGACCTCTCTTAAGTTTTTAGGTACTACATCAATGTAACCATACACCAGGTTTTTTATGCTGCTGAATAAAAAATTTTTTAATCGTAGGGTTCGCTACAAAATTAGTAAAAAACCACCTTAAAATCAAAGATGGATAATTGTAAAATTTTGGTCATTATTAAAATAATTCCTTATGTAATAACAGAGGATCTCATGCTGCTGATTTTAGATTGTTTTTATCAAAATATTGATTAATAATTTCCTCTATATTTTACTTACTTGGTCGGCCCTCACTTTGCCTTTTCTTTTGCCACCGACGTCTTTTCCCACCACTGGCTCCACGATCGTTTCTCCTGGCTGATGTTGATTCCTCCTATAAAAAATCTTTTGGTTTGTTTTCCTTTAAATTGTTGGTTCTTGTGATCTAAGGAGAGTGTCTCATTATACGCCTTGTCTATTCCTCTGATTTGGAAGTGCGTTATCAGAATAATTCCTTTATTTCGTCTGATTAAGTCTATTCATTCTGATTCTTGAATTCTGCTGTTTCTGTGCTGCATCCACTGCCCATGGTATATACACTGTCCATGGAAGATAGTCCTTCAATATCCCTCTTCAAATTTTCCTCAACTTATTTGTAGTTTTGTGTTTTAAACATGCTCCAAAGATGTTGATAATTTCCTGTTGTGAGCTTTAAATTGTTCCTGTCAAGGGCACTTTGTTTCTTGAAAATTTTTCCTTCCAAGGGTGTTAATTTTCTTGTCTACAAAATTCACACCAAGTGCTATCCTGTATAAGTGAATATTTAAATAAATCAAGTCCATAGAGGTAATCTATTACTAAGAGCTACCAGCGTTCTTGTATTTTAGATCGTCCTGTAATAAATAGTGTGGCTGAAGTTGGTGATCGTTAGACCTCCTCCGGTAATAGAAGCCGTTTGGTTTTATATATACCTCACTCAGTAGTCGAAGCACTGCATGTGTTATTACTGGTTTTCTTTCTTTCCTTTTCATTGTATCTAGGTCGTTTGGGTAATCCACCCCTTTTACTCTTTCACCTTGCCCGTTATTCAATCAATTCTGTATTCTTGCAACATGTTTTTAATAATCTCTGAACTTCTGTACCCGAAAAGGAAAACATCTCGTCACGTCCCTGTCCGTTATTTTGCTACTCCTCAAGACGACATCTTCTTTTTGTTCAAGTGTGAGGGTCCGCAAAATTTTCAGTGCGGGAAAAAAGGGAACAGCAAAACTCAATAGATAAATAAACAACCGCCTTTATATAGTTGTAAGCAACCTATATCGTTCCTCGGGACGTCACTTTTGGGATCTTGCCCTGGGGATTCCCATAGGTCCAAACAATTCAATATGGACAAAAGTGTACCCGAAAATTTAGGAAAAATTATTCTTCTTTATTCCGAAAAACGGACATACTTCATAAAATCAAGTAATAGCAGTCGCATCTGAATCAGTCAAAAGACTATAGACGTAGTTTCATAACGAGGTAAATACCTTATCGTAAGCGCTGTCATCACTCTGGTCAGGGGTAGCAATTAAGGTAGGACAGTGAGTATAGCGAAGGACAACCGTCCCGGGTGAAACCCGCAATGATGCAACGATACAAGGCTCAACCCGTCTATCTTTCTCAAAGCAGTGCGTGTTCGTGATGTAACCTTCCCTTTAAAATACCTTTTTTTTTTATTCCCTTTTTCCCTTTTTCCTCCTTAACCCTTTCCTTCCAAAACTATTTAAGAAAAAAAAAAAAATAAAACTCAGTTCTACATATGGGGGGGGGAGACCATTAGGGGGAGGCTCTTAAGAAATCTAATTGATACTATCCAATATGCTTTTCTTTATCTTAAACCAATTGAATCTTATTCTGATTCTGCAAGTGCTCACCTTTAACACCATCCAGTATACATCACCTTGAAGTTCTGGACACATTGTGTCTCTTGTTCAAAAAATGTTCAGCTACCCGAACTTTCACCAAAAATCTTAACTGTATGTTACACTGATCATTCACTATTCAGCTTCTTTCTTTTGTTTTGTAATTTCCTAATAGCCACTTCTATTCTCAATTTAGACGAATTTTGATTTTTCTGCTGTTTGTCCAACATATATCTGTCCACATGGACACTTAGCATATATATGAACTGCTTTGGACCACATGAAAATAACGTTATATATCGGCAATTATGTACCCCATAACGTTTTTGGGTTAGGCAAAATTTCCGAACCCTTGATTATCGTTGTACGGTTTTTGAACAATTGTGAGGCAAGGAAAGGTCCCTTTTTCTTTGTGTGTTAAAAAGACGTGTTTGTTTCTCCTGAGTTTGTTATCTTTAATCAGATGCCATGTACGTTTTTGGGAATACAGAAGAATTACTTTTTCCTAATATACGGGTCCACCTTTGTCATATTGAATTGTCAATACTTGTACATGACCTGACATACTCTTGGCACACTATAGTTGTCATACAGCATATACAATTAATTGAGACATCTTTGTGTGTATGGGAGCTGATTTATTTCGTACTCTTGTTTTGTCATCTCGATCTATTCCTGAAAAATTTAGTTAGGGATTTTTGTAGGGCTAACCAGAAGTGTGGGGTCACCCTTTACGGAGTGGTTACCCCACTAAGGGCCCTTTAGGGTTTTGGACATAACAGGGAGAGAAATAGGACTGTACTGGAGCGCCATGAGATGCTCTCTCACTTTTGAGTGTGTTGTCCCTATCTTTCCAGTTTTTGATATATACTCTTAATATAGATCCTTAAAAGGATTTTCTCAGTACAGTACCTCTTCACATTTTTTCTGTCTTACAGCTTCAAATTCAGGTGCATGTCTCTCCTCCCAGGTGACTTCTCTTCCCTTACTAAAGTGTTTTGACATCATCACTCCCCCTCTTTTCTACCTCCTGAGTCATGATCCATACAATTCTGTGTGAGGCATTGGAGAGAGAGAGTATGTCACAAGCTCTTTCACAGGTCCAGGTTCTTATCATGCAGAGGCTGTCCACCTCCATGCTCCACAAGCTCCTTGTCACCAGAACACCTGCATTGTCTGTAAAAAAGTTATACATAGAGAGCCCCCTAATGTTACAAGAAAGTGACATCTTAGTCCATTGTGTCTAGGCAGATTTATTACAATTGTTAAATGATTTGGAGGGGGAGCAGAGTGTATTATATGTTGTTATTTGATAGGGGAAGCGGAGTTGTATATAAGTGGTGTTATAATTGGGTTGGAGAGCGGAGTGTAATAATATTTGTGGTTATATGGTGGGAGGAACATGAGTATATTTTATGATGTGGTCATAAGGTGTGGAGATAAGGGGAGCAGAAGTGTTTTATATGTGGTGTTTATAGGATGGTGGTGGAGGAGGTATCATAGTGTAATATATGTATGTTAAATGGGTGTGGAGCAGAGTGTATTATATGTTGGAGATTATATGGGTTAGGTGGGGAGCAAGTGTACTATATTTATGTTTATATGGTGTAGGAGGGGAACAGAGTGTAGTTTATAATGTGTGGTTATATGGGTGGAGAGGAGCAGAGTTAATATATATGTGCCATATTGGTGGGGGAGCAGAGTGTAATATATGTGTGCAACATGTGGTGGAGAAGAGGGGAGCAGAGTGTAATTAAATGTTGTTTTATAATGGAGGAAGAGAGGTGCAGAAGAGTATTAATATGGGTTATTGGGTGAGCAGAGGTTGTAGTATATTTTTGTGTTATATGGTGGATGAATGTGCATATTGTATTATAGTGTGTGTTACAATGGTATGGAGGAAGGAAGCATAGGTATATTATATTGTTGTCAAGATTGTATAGTGGATCATAGTGTAGTATATGTGTGTGTTATATAGGTGGGAGTGAGAAGAGTTGTATTATATGATGTAATTATATGGGTGGGGAAGAAGAGGGTAATTCATAGTGTGTGTTTTATATGGTGGTAGAAGGAGGCATAGTTTATTATATGGTAGAGTGTTATATGGGTGGATGAGCAGAATGTATTATATGTGTGTCATATGAGTCGGGGAGCAGAGTATATTATCTGTTTGTTATATGGATGGAGAGAGCAGAGTGTTTTATATGGGTGGGGGGAGCAGAGTGTATATATGTGTGTTATATGGGTGGAGTGAGCAGAGTGTATTATATGTGTGTTATATGGGTGGGGAAGCAGAGTGTATTATATGTGTGTTATATGGGTGGAGGAAGGGAGCATAGTGTATTATATGTGTGTTATATGGGTGGAGGAGCAGAATGTATTATATGTGTGTCATATGAGTGGGGGAGAAGAGTATATTATCTGTTTGTTATATGGATGGAGAGAGCAGAGTGTATTATATGGGTGGAGGGAGCATAGTGTATTATATGTGTGTTATATGGGTGGGAGGAGCAGAGTGTATTATATGTGTGTTATATGGGTGGCGGGAGCAGAGAGTATTATATGGGTGTTACATGGGTGGGGTGAGTGACTCTAGCATTGCCCAGATCCTTCACATCAGAGCTGTCTCTGTCCCAGTTTCACTTTCAGTTTCACACAGCTAGGAGGGCAGTAAGCACAGAGAACACAGGACAGCCAAACACAGCACAGAGGTTGTGTTCTGCATAGGGGACATGTCCTGCCAAGGGAGTTGAACTAAATATCAGGCAGCAAATCACAGCAAAGGGAGCGTGGCCTGACTCCAGGTTGCAGTTTTAGGTGTAGAACACACAGATTAGCTCATATCTGGTATACTAAATGATTTAGGTAATACAAACCAATTGCAAAAGTGCTTATTTTTACTGTATCCATCATTACAGATATGATCTTTGTAGCAAGAAAACGGCTTTAAATGTTGATTACAAGTTATGCGTTAATAGACGTTTATTTTTTAATTTATTTTGTTATTGCTTTGGACGACTACTTGACCAATTTTGATGGATTTTGAACAGTGTCCCACATTGTCCTGACTTCTGTTTGCTGTCCATTACCTGTACCTGTTACCTTCGTTTACTGACGTCCTGGTTCCAGTGATCCTTTACTGCTGTCATGTCCCGTTACGCCAGCCTGTTACCCGTACTGCTGTTACCTGCCGCTACCTCAGTCTGCTACCTGCAGGGACTCTGCTACTACTTATGGTTGCACCTGCCTCTGATCCATCACTCTTTGCCTGTTCCCTCTGTTAACTGTTTAAAACAAATTCAAAACACAATACAATTGCTTTTTGATAGTTGCTAATAAAGTTAACTGAGAAATAAATTAGAAAGATGAGACAAAGAGAGAAATGTGTGAGTGACAGACATAAGATGCTGCTGGAGGTAGTAATACTGGAGAAGTTCTGCTCCTCAATAGACTACTGTTATCTGGATACCAGGGGTCACATGACATGTGTGACTGTTTAGTACACACAGCTACTTCATAGGAGTCATTACTATGGGACAGGAATGTCCACACACCATCTTTGTTTTCTAGATAAGAGCCTTCTGGTGTAAAAGACATAGGAGCTGAATATATATATATATATAATATAATATATATATATATATATATATACACACTCACCGGCCACTTTATTAGGTACACCTGTCCAACTGCTCGTTAACACTTAATTTCTATCAGCCAATCACATGGCGGCAACTCAGTGCATTTAGGCATGTAGACATGGTCAAGACAATCTCCTGCAGTTCAAACCGAGCATTAGTAGGGGAAGAAAGGTGATTTGAGTGCCTTTGAACGTGGCATGGTTGTTTGGTGCCAGAAGGGCTGGTCTGAGTATTTCAGAAACTGCTGATCTCCTGGGATTTTCACGCACAACCATCTCTAGTTTACAGAGAATGGTCCGAAAAAGAAAAAACATCCAGTGAGCGGCAGTCCTGTGGGCGAAATGCCTTGTTGATGCCAGAGTCAAAGAGAATGGCAGACTGGTTCGAGCTGATAGAAAGGCAATAGTGACTCAAATAGCTACCCGTTACAACCAAGGTAGGCAGAAGAGCATCTCTGAACGCACAGTACGGCGAACTTTGAGGCAGATGGGCTACAGCAGCAGAAGACCACACCAGGTGCCACTCCTTTCAGCTAAGAACAGGAAACTGAGGCTCCAATTTGCCCAAGCTCATCGAAATTGGACAGTAGAAGATTGGAAAAACGTTGCCTGGTCTGATGAGTCTCGATTTCTGCTGCGACATTCGGATGGTAGGGTCAGAATTTGGCATCAACAACATGAAAGCATGGAATCCATCCTGCCTTGTATCAACGGTTCAGGCTGGTGGTGGTGTGTGTCATGGTGTGGGGAATATTTTCTTGGCACTCTTTGGGCCCCTTGGTACCAATTGAGCATCGTTGCAACACCTTGTTGAATCTATGCCACGAAGAATTGAGGCAGTTCTGAAGGCAAAAGGGGTCCAACCCGTTACTAGCATGGTGTACCTAATAAAGTGGTCGGTGAGTGTAATATAATATATATATATATATATAATATATATATATATATATATATATATATATATATATATAAGAAAATTGTCTGATCTCCTATTCTATAGATAATAAATAAAAACATTATTAAGTAGACAACTCCCTTAACCCCGTAGTGTCATACCAAATAAAATAGTACATAATGAACGTCTACCATAAGTCTACTTTATGTTGGCACAATTTTTTTAAACAGTCTATTATTTTTTTTTTAGGACCTTTGGGGATCTGAAATTTTGTAGCAAATGTTAACATTTTTGTAACACAGGACCAGTCCAGTTCTGATGTGCCTTTGAGGGGCCTATATGTTAGACACCCCCATAAATTATTCCATCTAAGAATCTGCATCCCTCAAGGCATTCAAAACAACACCTAAAAAGTTTGTTAACTTTTTGGGTGTTTCACAGAAATTAAAGCAAGGAAGAAGTGAAATTTCAATGTTTATGCAAATTCCATTTTATTTGCTGTGGGATGAACAAAAATTGCAATTCTGCCATCGGTTCTTTTTTTACAGCATTCATGTATGATGTCAGATATAAAGGTTAGGTCATTGTGCACACGGCAATACCAAATATGTGTACTTTTTTATTTTTGATCTTTTTTGGGGGTGATTGGAACTTATAATGGGTAATGGCAGTGTGTGTCTTACTGAATTTTTTATTTTATACAGGACTACGAAACAGACAACCCGAAGGCCATTGTGTAACCCCCGGTTGTCTTGACAACCATTGGAACCCTGCTATCACATTGTGGGGGTTCCAATGGAGGACAGAGGGAGCTCACTTTCTCTGTAAAACTTCTTAGCTGCCCCAATCGCCATTGACCTTGGCAACTAAGGGGTTAAACAGCCTGGAACAGATTATCTCTGCTTCGAGCTGTAACTGCAGGAGCACTGCTGTCAATCACCGCCGTGCTGCTGCAGCCATTATACGGGCACAGCTCCTGCGCCAGCACGATCGCCATTAAGTTCCTGTATGCCATGGAGCATTAACAGGCACATACAGGAACATCAAGTTGCGTTAAGTGGTTAAATAGTTTTTTTAAACTCAAAGTAGTCTGATCACCACCCGGCGCCTGTGTGTCGCACATATGGTGCTCTGTACAGTGTCGCATAATTAAGAAAATAGCTCCATAATATCATAAAAATACAATACCAATAAACAATTTAGCCATAAAGTGCAGCTATTATAAATCTTTATCCACTGTCCATTAATAGTTAAAAATAATCAGCGTCAGATATTCTATACCAGGAATCTGAGCTCAAAATTAAATTATCAGCAATAAAAAAGCCCATTCATTAATCCCATACAGTGAGGGTAACTGCAATAAAGAATGATAATATTACCATTCCATTTGATTTAGAAATTGCACAATCCTCTGGCTTCAGCATTCTTGTCAGTTGGTTTCTCTGCCACCATCACTATGGATGCCTGTAGGGGTCAGAACTCTAGAATCTGCCACTTCTTTCAACTTCTCCTCTCATTTGATTCACTATTAGTGGAGACCTACATGTAAGATTGTTGCTATTCTGAATCACATCAGTTAGTAGGTGAAAAACAAAAAAAATAGGAAGGGAAGACAGAATAACAGCATGGAATGTAACAGACATTCTCTCGTACTTTAATATTAAATTTACAATATAAAAGAATCAGCATATTTCAAAATTAAAAGTACATCACATGAAACTCCATTAGTTCCTGACCAGTTTTAACTGCCAGCTTCAAAGCTGGTCCTCAAGTGCTGGCATCATGAGGGGAAGATCATGCCCACTAGCTTCAGCAAGGGTTTCTGCAAAGCATAATGAGGGATTAATGAAAGCCCACTTTCAATTTTCAGCTCCATAATACAGCATCCGATGGAGCATGGACTACTTATTTTCTGTTGGGTTCATATGGAGAAAAGTTCTGTATGCCTCCATATGAAATGTCTCAGTATGAAAAGAAGGCATGTGAAGGTACACTAGGACCCCATTCATGTTTATAGGTACTGGATTACAGTGCTCTGCAACTCTGAGATTGTAAGGAGAAGTAATATAACCATGTGCATAGGGCCTGAGGCATATATACTTTTCTTGAACATATTAAACATTTCGCCATGGAGAAGAACAGTGATGAAAACAGAACCGGATTAGGAAAAACCTTGATCGGTCCTTATAGCAACATGGGAAAATGTCACCTCCAGTGGACCATATGAAATAGAAAAGAAAGTAATAATATTTGAAAGGTATGTTCAATATGTTACAATTTTATTTATTCTAAGTGAAACATTTAAAATATGTAATTTTTAGAATGTGTAGTTAAATTACAACAACTCAAAAGTTCAAACTGTTACATCCTGACAAATTACATTAAACTACTGATATAATATCCAGCTGGCAGAAGGAGATCATGTTCACACCAATATATTTATTCCATACGTTTTCCATTTATACACAACTGTGAATTTAATTATACTGATAGAGAGATAAATACTTAAGATAGATATTGTGAATATATAGTATTGAACACGCCACCAATTTTTTAAGTGAATCTATTTCTAAAGGTTGTATTGACATTAAATTCTTACCAGATGTTGGTAACAACCAATCCAATTCACACAGGCAAAGAAATCTAACCATAGATGTCCATAAATTAAATGATGTGTAATAATGAGAAATGGCATAGAGAAAAAGAATTGAACACGCTTACTGAAATGTATTTAGTACTTGGTACAAAAACCTTTGTTGGTGATGAAGCTTCTAGATGCCTCCTTTATGGAGAAGCTAGTCGCATGCATTGCTCAGGTGAGATTTAGGCCCATTTTTCACACAAACACTCTTCAAATGCTGAAGCTTCCGTGGGCTCCTTCTTTGAACTCTGAGCTTTAGTTCCTTACATAGAATTTTAATTGGATTCAGGTCAGGTGATTGGCGTGGCCATTCTATCAGCTTTATTTTCTTCATCTGAAGCCACTTGAGAGTTTCCTTGGCTGTGTGTTTGGGATCATTTTCTTGCTGAAATGTCCACACTCGTTTCATCTTCATCATCCTGGTGTATGGCAGCAGATTTTTATGAAGATGTTCCCACCTCCAAACTTCACTGTTGGTATGGTGTTTGTAGGATGAAAGGAAGTGCCTTTTGGTCTCCAACCATGGTGTGTATTATTGCATCCAAAGAGTTAAATTTTGGTCTCATCTGACCAGACTATATTCTTCCAATATTTCACAGGCTTGTCTGAATGTTGTTGAGATAACTTTAAATGCACTTGAACATGCTTTTTATTCAGCAATGAAGTCTTGCGTGGTGAGCATGTATGCAGGCTATGGAGGTTGAGTGCATTACGTATTGTTTTCTTTGAAATTTTGCCTGCTGATCCCAGGTCTTTCTGAAGCTCACAACAGGTGGACTTCCACTTTTGGACAATTCTTCTGATATTTTTCACTCCTCTGTTTGAAATCTTGCAGGGAGCACCTTGTCCTGGTTTATGGTGAAAACCATAATGTACCATAATGTGAAAAAGATAATGATGTTTTTTCCCACTTCCAAATCATGGCCCCCAGTGCTCACTGGATCTTTTAGTAGTTTAGAAATTCTTCTATAACCAATGCCATCAGTATGTTTGCAAAAAAAAGGGTTTGGGTAAAGGTCTTGAGACAGCTCACTGATTTTACCCATCATGAGACATTTCCTTTGTGGCACCTTGGTAATGAGAGACCTTTTCATAGGTCATCAGTTGATATTATTTTTCATTAAGGGTGCTTTCACACACCGCATTTTTTTTGCATAAATGCGCAGCATTAATTGCTGCACATTTCTGCAAATAAAAAATGCACCAAAAAATGCACTGTATGAAAGCATTCTAAGTTGCAGGATTTCTTTGTAATTACTGATAGATTTCAGCTGGTGTCATGAATTTCCATGGCTCTCTGCACCTCTCTTTTGTCCTGTTCTCATGTTCTTAGTACTTTTTCCCTGTGTTATTTCTCATTATTACACATATCTTAATTTAGACATTAGGTATGATTTCCTTTGCTGTACAGTTTCTGGGTTGTGAGAATTTTTGTTAGAGTCTTTAGAAATACATTACTTAGAAAATTGGTGACATGTTCGATATTTATCTCTCTCCGTCTCTCTCTCTTTCTTGTAATATATATATATATAAATATATTATATAATAACAACATTTACAGGACCGGACTAGCACCTGCCGGGGACTGGGCTGATGCAGGCGGGCGGTGTATTGGGCTGTGCCTACATTTACAGTTTGATCATGACGCTGCTCCTACTTTCTTTAATACGGGCAGCGACGTGTAAGGATGTGATGTGAGTGTGTAAGAGGCACGGTGCGGGCTGTGGGCAGCTCCCGCCCAGTGTCCGTGCTGGCAGAATCAGAAATCAAGTCTGTTTGGACGTGCAATCGTCAGCGGGCGCTTCACTCGCTGAGGAGGAGGAGGCTGGGCAGCAGAGCTCAGACAGTGAGACGGGGGGGGGGCCAAGGCAGGCTCGTGCACAGGAGAAGAGCACTGACTGCCTGGCTCCCTGTTCAGAGCTCTGGTCCCGCCTCCTGCAGGCCTGGCTCCGCTCCTCAGCCTATAGCCCACCCCTGCAGGCTGGAGGACACTGAAGAGATGAGCTTCCTGCCTATCCAGGGAGATGCCTGCTCCTGGGGAAGGACTGTCCCATTAGGCTGGTAAGTGTCCTTCAATTTACTACTTGGTCTTCACCATGTAACCTGCCTCCCCCTCCCCTCTGGGCTCATCATGTAGCCTGCCTCCACCTCCCCTGGACCTCACCATTTAGCCTGCCTCCCCCCTGGGCCTCCCCATGTAGCCCGCCTCCACCTCCCCTGGACCTCACCATGTAGCCTGCCTCCCCCCTGGGCCTCACCATGTAGCCTGCCTCCACCTCCCCTGGGCCTCACCATGTAGCCAGCCTTCCCCTGGCCTTCATCATTACCCTCACTCCACCTCCCTGAGCCTATCATGTAGCCTGCCCCCCCTCCCTTGGCCTCACCATGTAGCTGCCTCCACTCCCCTGGGGCCTCACCATGTACCCTGCCTCCACTTTCCTTGGCCCTACCATGAAAGCTTCCCTCACCTCCCTCTGGGCCTCACCATGTAGCCTGCCTCCTCCCGGGCCTCACCATGTAGCCTGCCTCCACTTCCCTTGGGCCTCACCATGTAGCCTGCCTCCCCCCGGGCCTCACCATGTAGCCTGCCTCCACCTCCCTTGGGCCTCACCATGTAGCCTGCCTCCACTTTCCGTTGGCCTCACCATGCAGCCTGCCTCCACCTTTCCTGGGCCTCACCATGTAGCCTGCCTCCACCTCCCTTGGGCCTCACCATGTAGCCTGCCTCCACCTCCCTTGGGCCTCACCATGTAGCCTGCCTCCACCTCCCCTGGACCTCACCATGTAGCCTGCCTCCACCTTTCCTAGGCCTCACCATGTAGCCTGCCTCCACCTTTCCTAGGCCTCACCATGTAGCCTGCCTCCCCCCCGGGCCTCACCATGTAGCTTGTCTCCACTTCCCTTGGGCCTCACCATGTACCCCTGCTCCACCCCCCTTTGGGGCTCCCCAATGTAGCCTGCCTCCACCCCCCTTTGGGGCCTCACCATGTAGCCTGCCTCCTCTTCCATTGGGCCTCACCTTGTAGCCTGCCTCCACCTCCCTTGGGCCTCACCATGTAGCCTGCCTCCCCCTCCTTGGGCCTCACCAATGTAGCCCTCCTCCACCTTCCCCTGGACCTCACCATGTAGCCTGCCCCCACCTTTCCTAGGCCTCACCATGTAGCCTTCTCCCCCCTTTTCCCTAGGCCTCACCATTTTAGCCTCCCTCACCCGGGCCTCACCATGGAGCTTGTCTCCACTTCCCTTGGGCCTCACCATGTAGCCTGCCTCCACCTCCTTGGGCCTCACCATGTAGCCTGCCTCCACCTCCCTTGGGCCTCACCATGTAGCTTGTCTCCACTTCCCTTGGGCCTCACCATGTAGCCTGCCTCCACCTCCCTTGGGCCTCACCATGTAGCCTGCCTCCACCTCCCTTGGGCCTCACCATGTAGCCTGCCTCCACCTCCCTTGGGCCTCACCATGTAGCCTGCCTCCACCTTTCCTGGGCCTCACCATGTAGCCTGCCTCCACCTCCTCTGGGCCTCACCATGTAGCCTGCCTCCACCTCCTCTGGGCCTCACCATGTAGCCTGCCTCCACCTTTCCTGGGCCTCACCATGTAGCCTGCATCCACCTTTCCTGGGCCTTAACATGTAGCCTGCCTCCACCTCCTCTGGGCCTCACCATGTAGCCTGCCTCCCTCCTTTCCTGGGCCCTCACCAGGGTAGCCTGCCTCCACCTCCATTGGGCCTCACCATCTAGCCTGCCTCCACCTCCCCTGGACCTCATCATGTAGCCTGCCTCCCCCCGGGCCTCACCATGTAGCCTGCCTCCACCTCCCTTGGGCCTCACCATGTAGCCTGATTCCACCTTTCCTAGGACTCACCATGTAGCCTGCCTCCACCTTTCCTGGGCCTCACCATGTAGCCTGCCTCCACCTTTCCTGGGCCTCACCATGTAGCCTGCCTCCACCTTTCCTGGGCCTCACCATGTAGCCTGCCTCCACCTTTCCTGGGCCTCACCATGTAGCCTGCCTCCACCTTTCCTGGGCCTCACCATGTAGCCTGCCTCCACCTTTCCTGGGCCTCACCATGTAGCCTGCCTCCACCTTTCCTGGGCCTCACCATGTAGCCTGCCTCCACCTTTCCTGGGCCTCACCATGTAGCCTGCCTCCCCCCGGGCCTCACCATGTAGCTTGTCTCCACTTCCCTTGGGCCTCACCATGTAGCCTGCCTCCACCTCCCTTGGGCCTCACCATGTAGCCTGCCTCCACCTCCCTTGGGCCTCACCATGTAGCCTGCCTCCACCTCCCTTGGGCCTCACCATGTAGCCTGCCTCCACTTCCCTTGGGCCTCACCATGTAGCCTGCCTCCACCTCCCTTGGGCCTCACCATGTAGCCTGCCTCCACATCCCTTGGGCCTCACCATGTAGCCTGCCTCCTACTTTCCTGGGCCTCACCATGTAGCCTGCCTCCACCTTTTTTTCTGGGCCTCACCATGTAGCCAGCCTCCACCTCCTCTGGGCCTCACCATGTAGCCTGCCTCCATCTTTACTGGGCCTCACCATGTAGCCTGCATCCACCTTTCCTGGGCCTTACCATGTAGCCTGCCTCCACCTCCTCTGGGCCTCACCATGTAGCCTGCCTCCTCCTTTCCTAGGCCTCACCATGTAGCCTGCCTCCACCTTTCCTGGGCCTCACCATGTAGCCTGCCTCCACCTCCCCTGGACCTCACCATGTAGCCTGCCTCCCCCCGGGCCTCACCATCTAGCCTGCCTCCCCCCGGGCCTCACCATGTAGCCTGCCTCCACCTTTCCTGGGCCTCACCATGTAGCCTGCCTCCACCTTTCCTGGGCCTCACCATGTAGCCTGCCTCCACCTTTCCTGGGCCTCACCATGTAGCCTGCCTCCACCTTTCCTGGGCCTCACCATGTTGCCTGCCTCCCCCTTTCTCGGGGCCTCACCATGTAGCCTGCCTCCACCTTTCCTGGGCCTCACCATGTAGCCTGCCTCTACCTTTCCTGGGCCTCACCATGTAGCCTGCCTCCACCTTTCCTGGGCCTCACCATGTAGCCTGCCTCCACCTTTCCTTGGCCTCACCATCTAGTCTGCCTCCCCCTGGGCCTCACCATCTAGCCTGCCTCCACCTCCCTTGGGCCTCACCATGTAGCCTGCCTCCACCTTTCCTGGGCCTCACCATATAGCCTGCCTCCACCTCCCCTGGGGCTCACCATCTAGCCTGCCTCCCCCGGGCCTCACCATGTAGCCTGCCTCCACTACCCAGGTCCTCACCATGTAGCCTGCCTCCACGTCACCGGGCCTCACCATGTGGCCTGCCTCCACTTCCCTGGGCCTCACCATGAAACCCTGCCTCCCCCGGGCCTCCCCATTACCCTGCCTCCACTTCCGGGGCCTCACCATGTAGCCTGCCTCCACCTCCCCTCTGGGCCTCACCATGTAGCCGGCCTTCACTCCCCTGGTCCTCAGCATGTAGCCTGTCTCCACCTTTCCAGGGCCTAGCCATGTAGCCTGCCTCCACCTCCCCTGGACATCACCATGTAGCCTGCCTCCACCTCCAGGGGACCTCACCATTACCTCCCTCCACCTCCTGGCCTCACCATGTTGCCTGCCTCCACCTTTCCTGGCCTCACCATGTAGCTGCTCACCTTCCTGGGCCTCACCATGTACCTGCCTCAACCTCTCCTGGCCTCTACCATGTAGCCTGCCTCCACTTCCTGGGCCCCTCCCATGTACTGCCTCCCCCTCCCCTCTGGGCCTCACCATGTAGCCTGCCTCCCCCTCCCCTCTGGGCCTCACCATTTTTAGCCTGCCTCCCCCTCCTCCCCCTCCGGGCCTCACCAGTAGCCTGCCTTCCCTCCCCTCGGGGCCCTCCCCATGCCGCCTCCCTCCCCCTCCCCTCTGGACCTCACCATGTAGCCTGCCTCCCCCTCCCCTCTGGGCCTCACCATGTAGCCTGCCTCCACCTCCCCTCTGGGCCTCACCATGTAGCCTGCCTCCACCTCCCCTGGGCCTCAGCATGTTGCCTGCCTCCCCCTCCCCTCTGGGCCTCACCATGTTGCCGGCCTCCACCTCCCCTCTGGGCCTCAGCATGTAGCCTGCCTCCACCTCCCTGGGCCTCACCATGTATCCTGCCTCCACCTCTCCTGGGCCTCACTATCTAGCCTGCCTCCACTTCCCTGGACCTCACTATCAAGCCTGCATCCACCTTCCCTGGGCCTCAGCATGTAGCCTGCCTCCACTTCCCTTGGGCCTCACCATGTAGCCTGCCTCCACCTCCCTTGGACCTCACCATGTAGCCTGCCTCCACCTCCCCTGTGCCCCACCATGTAGTCTGCCTCCACCTCCCCTGTGCCTCACCATGTAGTCTGCAGCCACCTCCCCTGTGCCTCACCATGTAGCCTGCCTCCACCTCCCCTCTGAGCCTCACCATGTAGCCTGCCTCCACCTCCCTTGGGCCTCACAATGTAGCCTGCCTCCACCTCCCCTGGACCTCACCATGTAGCCTGCCTCCCCCTCCCCTGGACCTCACCATGTAGCCTGCCTCCGTCCCCCTCTGGGCCTTACCTGCCGCATCCTACTCATCCATCTGCTCCTGTGGGTCCTCCTTATTTGCAGACCCTAGTAGTTGGTAAGTAGGATTTGTGTCAAAAACCATTGTGCTCAACTCCCCATGTAGAGGCCTTAGACTATATCCACTGGGATGCTGTAAACTAGGCCACTTAACTGCTGTGCATCTCCCAGATATCGGCAGGGCCAGACTGGTGGGATGTCGGGTTCTGGACTGCTGTGGCATACCTAATGGTGGCCTATTTATCAGCCTGCTTTATGTAACTATCTACCTAATTGGGGGCTACCTACCTACCTGTCTAATTACCTACCCAAAAGGGGGTCTACCTATTTACTGAATTTAGGAGCGTACCTATGTCCTGTATGAAGGGTTAACCTACCTATTATATAAGGCAGCAGAAATAACTAAGACTGTATACAGAAATGGGAGCCCCAAAGCTGCCTGTGGGAACTTTTACTGTTAGGGGCAGAAAGGGGTCATTATAACCATTGAGGTGCTATGTATGGGGAGTTTGTACACAGGTGGGGCAGAGGTAAAGAGGTGCTGGAAAAGTGAGTTGTCTAAGATGTTTGTGTGGTAAATTCTGCAGAGACGAGTTACGGCTGGAGAAGTCGTCATGGTGGTCTGGGCCGGATGGAGAAGAGAAGGAGAAGAAAGCGACTCTCAACAGATAAGCCGTCTCCTGTGAGTCCCTGGGTGTCCGGGGTTATTATCCTTCTGTTGGATCAGTGTTGTAGTTCTTGTCATGTGACTTGACCACTACGTAGCGGTATTGTAAGTTATATCAGCATTTGTATAGGGGCAGCGTACACTTGTTCCTAATTGTAAAAACAACTGTACGCTTGTCCCTAACCCTGTGAATAGGAGTTTCTGTGCGCCAATTTTACTTTCTTGCTGATGTTTATAGTGGTGTTTATTATAGCAGAGTGGCGGATATTGTATGTGGGCTGGTGGGGGTTTTGTGCCAGGGCTGATTTTTGGTCCCAGTCCGGCCCTGCACACACATATATATATATGTCCACTCACATTTGAACGCCCTCCGGGACCGTCCTGGGGGTACTTGGCTCCTGGGTCGCCGCTTTGGTAAGCGAATCGGCACTCCCGGGCACAAGGCTTCCGTTTAACCCTGGGCCCCAGCCAGCTTTATTGAGGCTCAGGATAAAGACAAACAATAAACAAACAAAACCTAGGCCCCGCTTGGCCACTAGCATACTAAACTACCCTAAACTATCGGGTCCGGACCTAATGTCCACCCCACAAACAACCCACCGAATCACCAGTCACCGCTGGTTCGGGGCTTCTCCAGCCTGGGGAAAAGAAGAGCCTTCCTTCCTTGCTCCCTTGTCTCCCAAACTCCAGGTACAAAACCACACCCCCGATCACTTGGAGAAACAGGCCCTTTATAGCCATCCCGGGTCGGCCCCCAAAATCCGACATGGAACCTGGAGACCTGGGACGCGGGAACAGCCTCCCACCCATCTGCAGCTGTTCCGGGGAAGCCAACCCATAACGCGGGATACACCATGCTATATACAGCTGTCAGCAACCTAGTGTTGCTGACAGATAATAATTGGCTCCCCCACCAAGCCCAGGCTCGGGTGGCACGTCTCTACCAGGACGCTCCACTTAGTGGCAAAAGACAGGCAACTACCTGTTGTCACTTTGTCACACATCCCTCCCCTCTGATAAAGCCCGTAGGGCTTTCTCACATGACCCAGGCTTCCTCCAGGGTCAAAGCTCCTATTTTGGGGCAACGTCTTCCCTAGAACCTCAGGGGCAGAGATTATATTAGTCACATACCTAGCTGTGGGCTCACCCCATGCATTCACCCTACAAGGCACCACCCATGCATGCTCTGCAACAAGGATGTCATTACCCACAGCCCGCATGCGGACGTTCACAGGGTTAGTATGAAAACCCCCATTACCAGTGTTTATCAGCCCTTGCAGGCTGCTTACCCACACAGACTATGTTGGCATGGTGCCCACTGGGCAGAGTTTTCCCTATCTTGGGCCTAGCATAAACCAGGGGCCCCTGGTTGGTCTCAGCAACCGCCCTAGTGTCACCAGAAACTGTAATGACAGCACACCTGTCAGGGTCGCTATTCATCATGGCCCCTAGGGGCGCACCTGAGCCAAAACATGCTACCTCTTTGTCTGCAGATTTTTAATGGGCCCCCAATTTCTCTTCCACACCAGGCCTCCGGTCCTCACTGACCATCTCCTGTCTCTTAGGGTCAGATACAGGCTCAAATTTCTCTGGACCATGAAGCTCCGCCTCTTGGCTACTAGCCGACATCTGGTCTATCTCAGTGACCATCTCAGCGATGATACTCTCCACTGCAATGGGAAACCGACTGTGGCACCATTTACCTCTGTGCCACCCATAACCTCTGGTCAATGATCGCAGGGTTATTGCACACAATCCCTACATCTAGGAGACCCCTTCCGATAATCTCCACCTCTTTACAGGGTGATTTTTTTAATGTCTGAGGACTCGCTGGTCCCTCCATACACTTGACTCACAGCGGCTGAAAGACCACCTTCACCGTCTGTTGGCTCCCTTCCCTGCACTACCCTTGCATGAGTACAGGGGTCGCTGGCGCTCACATGGACATTACAGCCTGCCACAGGTATTTGACTTGTGGTGACCACTTGAGGAGGCTTATATTGCACTACAGGGGCCACAAATAATGCATATTCTGCAATACAAAACCTCACCAAAATCAGCAGGCATGCTAATGGTTTTCAGCGTCACCATTGGCAACCTCTATAGACACTTTGTCTGCCATGAGGGCCCTTTAAACCTGGCACCTCACCGGGGACAGAGGATATCTTCCCCTGGCACACTTCTCACTGGCGCTTTCTAGCAGCAGACCCCTCTGCATGAATGGTTGGAGATGTTTCTTTCACATCCCCTAATAACCATCTCTAAGGGAGAACTCTCAGCTTTTTATCGGGATACATCTACATCTTTCTCAACCTCCAATTCACTCAATAAGCTGGAGCAATGGCAGACACATTTAGAAATGGGACCTCAGTCAAAGAAATCTGGGCCATCCTCCTTGTGATCCTCCCCACTTAGACACAAAATTGGCCGTGTTCACATTAGGCAACTCAGTCACCTTTTTACCCTCTGTAGGTTCAGCGGACACCTTGCTGCAAATGCTATCTATCTGCCGTTCGCCCCAAACCGCAGGACATAATACCTCTGAGATCCTGTTAATTTGTTTCTCCATCTCCTGTAAGAAAAATTCATCAGCTGCCTCAGAACCAGGCATTTCTTTACCATCTGGGATTTAAAACCCGCTCACCTGCCTCTCAAAAAGGGGTTCAAAGCATACACCCTCCTCTGTGGTGTCCAGCAGCTCCCTCCTTCCATCACTGCAGTCTTTGTGACCCTGGCAGAAAAAGCTACTGGCAATACAGCAACCATTGAGGCAAGTGAAATCCGTAGTACTACAGAGCTCAGCACCCATTTTCTCTACACAGGTATCTGAGGTCTCATTCATGCAGGCAGACACCTCACCAAGAGCTGGACACACCCTCATTAACTTAGTCTCCTCACACCTTGTAGGAGAGCAAACATCCCCAGCATTCTCCAGTTCCCTTCCAGGCTGCACCCTGAAACATGAACTCTCCTCTCCACCAGCAGTCACACAGAACTGGTG
Organism: Phyllomedusa bahiana; assembly: GCA_025379985.1. Taxonomy (NCBI): domain Eukaryota; kingdom Metazoa; phylum Chordata; class Amphibia; order Anura; family Hylidae; genus Phyllomedusa; species Phyllomedusa bahiana. Next base: position 35,023 of record JAODAL010017633.1, read on the forward strand.
GCTATTAGTCCCTGGGCACGCATTACCTGCGATTTGCAGGCTACAATCAGGTACACACAGTGCGCTGGGGTCACTGGCAGACACACTCACCAACTGGGGTTCACACAGAACTTCAGGGCACGCAAACTCATACATTTTTATAGCAGAAGGTGCAGGATACCATGTTGCTAGGGGCAACCACAATTTCTCCACCTGAGTCTGTAGAGTTAACCCCTAATCTCCATATTTCACACACCGGGGCACACACTTAGCTGTCTGCTCTACAGCTGGGGCTGGTATTTCTGCAGAAGCAAATTCACACTCAGCCCGCTAACTGCACACATACCCTGACAGCCATAACCTCCAGGGGCAGACCTGAAATGCTCTCCTCTACGTTTACAACATTTTTAGAAGCAGGTAATATAGTGCATATGTCCTTTAACATAAGTCCATCAGACTTCTCCAGTCCAAAATAAGCGTGTCCGCTCATCCACTATCATCTCAGACTTTTGGAGACCACCACTCTGGCTCCCCCTCTCAGGCATTGGCACCACATACTCCATAGGGGGCACTTCCCAGGAACAGTCACTTCCTTTGCCTGACAACCTCGCGGTTGCCCACAATGCTTGAAATGGGGAAGTCTCTGCCAAGTAGACACCGGACCCGCAGGTTCTCACAGACCCTAAGCGTATGCACGACAGTCCCACAGCAGGTTTTAAAATGCATTAGAACGGTCTTACCCGTTCTGGTCGAGTCTTCATACCAGGGCGATGTCTGGGTGCACTCGGGAGAAAATCTTGGCGGGGAGTCCATGTCCACCCAGAGTGGAGATCATCCACCCGCAGCCACACCTCCTTGGGAGCACAATCCGCTGACCTGCAGATCACCGGACCCTCAGGAGCAGATCTTGCTCTATGGCCCATCCGCATGGCTCCCCTGCTGGACAGTGGCGGTTCTCAGTTGCCGCAAAATTTTTTGTGCCGCTTGGACTTTCCCTTGGGAAAGGATGATCTGGCTTTGGTCGATCAAGGTACTGTGGCACTGCCAGCTGGGTGGTCATGCGGCGCACCAACTCAAAGATGTCATCCATATCCGAAACAAAATTTTTCTTGGCAGCAAGACAGTCTCTTTACTGGGGTGCATCCCCTGTCTTTCCCCGAGACAGTTTCCTGCTCCACTGAGCAGTCTCTTCAGACACCTAAGGCTGCTGCGGGGGTGTTCCTTTTCAGAGAAACCTTAGCTCACCCAGAGCCCAACATCCAGCATTCCCATGCAAACGGCCTTTTCCTTTGCAAACCGCTTTGTGACACATCCGTTAGTGCCAATTATGCCCTTTGCATGCCCCACCATATGTGACGGTCCACTCACATTTGAACGCCCTCCGGGACCTTCCTTGGGGGTTTCTTGGCTCCTGGAATCGCCGCTTTGGTAAGCGAATCGGCACTCGGCACCCACAAAGGCTTTCCGTTTAACCCTGGCCTCAGCCAGCTTATTGGGCTCAGGTAAAGGGCAAACAATAAACCCAAACAAAACCCTAGGCCTCCTGGCCATAGCTATACTAATTATGCTACCCTAAACTATCGTGGTCCCGGACCTAATGTCCACCCCACAAACAACCACCGAATCACCAGTACCCGCTGGTTCAGGCTTCCTCCATCCTGGGGGGTAAGAAGACCCTTCCTTCCTTGCTTCCTTGCTGCTCCAACTCCAGGTAGCAGACCACACCCCCCGATCACTTGGAGAAACAGGCCCTTTATAGCCATCCCGGGTCTGGCCCAAAATCCGACATGGAACCTGGAGACCTGGGACGCGGGAACAGCCACCACCCATTTTGCAGCTGTTCCGGGGAAGCCAAACCCCTAACGGGGTGGAATCAGCCATGCTATAAACAGTGTCAGCAACCTAGTGTTGCTGACAGATAATAATTGGCTCCCCCCACCAAGCCAGGCTCTTGGGGGCACGTCTCTACCGAGGACGGCTCCACTTAGTGGCAAAGACAGGCAACTACCTGTTTGTCACTTGTCACAATAAATAATAGATATATATAGATATATTAGATTACATATAAAATAATAATTAATATATAATATATATATATATTAATATATATATGTAAAATGCCGCTCAGCTCTGGGACGCCATCTTGGCTCCTCCTGGGGATTCTCGCTTGGCGTTTGGACCACCGTTCTTGGTAGAACGGTAAAGGACACTCCATAAATGGCACTCTGACACGTCTCCTCTTTTATCTGGCCTTAGCCAGCTTTATTTCACCCAGAATGGGTCAGTCAGTTTTCATAAAAACTAAACCAAAACAAAAACATCTCGGCCATTTGCCATAACTTACATAGAGGCCCCTCTCTATCTGTGGTCTGACCCATTGTCCAGCACACAACCATAACAGTTTGTTCGTACCTATTGGCTTCCTTCACCCTCTGGGGGCCAGAGCTCATCCTCAGCCTTTTCTGTTCAACTGCCAGCAGCAAACCCCCCCCCCACACTTGGAGAGACGGCTTTTTATGCCTCCCGGGATGGCCCAAAAACCCCTGCAGCTTTCCGGGGGAAACCAAACCCCTAATGGCTGGGGTATTCCCCTACTAATACGCTGTCGCACCCAGTGTTGTGCAATAACCCTTGGCTCCCCCCCCCAAAGGGCCGGCCCCTTTGGGTTTCACCTTCTTCCGGATGACTGCCCCCCGGGGCAGAAACGGAAAATTTGTATCACTTTGCCAAATTTTTATTATATTATAAATAATATTTTATATATATTATTTTATTTATATATATATATTAAATATATATATTTAATATATATAAATACACCGATCAGTGTTTCAGTTATCTTTGTAATCTGGATCTGTTCCTAGTGTATTCTGTATATACTATGTATATTAGTCTAATTTTAGGATCTGGTTTTATTTTCACTACCCTGGACACTAACCTGTTAAGTGTTATATGTAGGAAAGAAGATGCAAACTGAACTGATTGAGACTGATATATTTCTGCATCAGTTTACATCCCATTGAAATAAATGGGAAGCATGAAAAATATGAAGACAAACACTTTGTAGCTATGGCCTGCAAAGTGATTTATAATAACTACAGTGATACTCCGCTATCCGCGGGGGTTACATTGCAGAAAAGTGCGATAGATAGCAAAATGATGAATAACGAGGCAGAAAAAAAAATTAGGTACAGTACAATATAATGTAACTATGTAACAAGGCATAGAGAATAATGTACAGTACTGTATAAGAGGCTGGTTGCGTTCCAAGTCATCACCTGTGCCGACTGTACCAATGTTGAAACCCCTGCTCAAGCATGCAGAATTTATGGTAATCTGTAGGTAAATATGAAGATGAAAAGATGACATTCTTACTTCACTGCTTATTAAAGGGGTTTCACTGTACTGTACCACCATAGACAGTGATGACATATGTCTAGGATATGCCATCATGGTCTGATAGGTGCAGGTTTACGTCTGTGATCCACACCTATCTAGAGAACGGGCCCCGAAAGTTACACAGCAGACTGGAGAGCCAGCCGTGTTTGTGCCATTCTGTTCTATGGGAGTTCCGAATGAGGCCACGCAATGTGTTTGACCAATTCTCCAGTCTTCTGTGTTCCCGAGACTGGTGTAGGTCTCACCAGTGTTACCTGCACCTATCAGACAATGATGACATATCCAAGTAATATGCCATCATTTTCTATCGTGGTGAAACCCCTTTAAACAAAGCTGAAAATCTGAACACTGATATTACTGTATCTGTACTATAGTTTATTCAGATTCAAGTTCTTTTGATGGAATGGGAGATGGATCATCAGGGTAATCTTCGCCGGCATCCATTGTTATGTCCACCTTTAAACGATTTGCAAAATTGCTAACATTCTCGTCCACTGCATCAGCGATGATGTTGGTTTGCAAAGAAAGCATCCAACGTCATTTATCTGCTTGTCTTGGAGCTTGGAGTGGTAAATTTCTCTATAGCAAGCAACTGCTTTCTCTAATGCCCTGCTGACCTTGAGGGAATGTTCTAACATGGGATCATTTTCTTGGAAGATGTTCAAGGCCATCTCCTAGAGGGATAAAGCTTCTCACATCTTAGCAACAGAAAGCGTTTTGATTTCTTCTATCTCCTCCTCCTTCTCCTCTTTGCTCCCTTGTCTGCTGTCTTTGGCCCCATTCATGAATTCTTACCTTATCGTCTTTTTTGTGTATTCTAGCAATTCTTGCATATAAAACTTTGAAAAATTACTAAAAACCCAACAGCTTTTGCAAATGAAAAATGGCGACTGTATGAAGGGTTTTTCCCCTTTTTGTGGCATACAATCACCTAATGAGCCGGCTCGAGTCTAAGCGCTTAAGTTTGCGTTAGGGCCCCATTTTCATAAGATTTGACATTTCTAATGTGCCTAATAAAAAGGGTGTTTGGGGGCTTATGGGGGCGTTTCGCACCCACTCGTAATTTTTGAGCTCTAGTGGTTGGTTTCGGCAAAAAGGGATTATCCCTAGGGACAGGTAGACCTTTTCAATGTGGTCTCCCCCGACCCTATGAGTTGAAGTGGAGTTTTGATTTGTTAAAGGGACAAAAATGTCTAATATTTCTAACCTACACAAGTACAGTAATAAAAGTAATTTATTCAATTATAAACGAAAAAAAAAATTTTTTATTTTAAAAATTTAAGAAAAATCTGATCATATCTTTATATAAAAAAAATTTATACCCCAAAAATTAAAAGTTTCCCCTTTTTTAAAATGTATTTAAAAAATTTTTATAATCAAAAAAATTTTAATTTTAAAAAAAAAACATTTTTTAAAATTTGAAATTTTTTTTTTGCTGCTCCACCCTTTATTTTGCATACAGCAAGGCCAGTACGCACAGGTTTTGCTGGGACCGTGGTCATCCAAGCGGATCTAACTGTTTCTATTCACGTTTTGCTTTTAATGCTTTTTTTTTTTTTTCCACCTTCAAACCCTTTTTTTCATTTTAGGCGCTTTAAATTATGGCCTACCTTTTTTGGGTGGGGGCGGGGCAGAGGTGGGGTTTGGTGTGTGTTTTGAAAGACAGAAGGGTAAAAGGTTTCCCAAAAAGCAGTGGATTGGACGGGTGAGAAGGTGTAGCATTGCATGTAGAGGATCGGTTGGGGGTGGAGGGGGACGGTGGAAAGATGATAAATTCATGTTCTCCACATCTGTTTTAGGGGGGGGGAGGGGAAGAAGGAGGTATGGGTGATAGACAGTGTGGGATCCGGGGGTGAGAGTTTATATCGGACCCCGAAATTGCGCCGGGAAATACGTTGAAATGCGCTTTGTCCAAAGGTCAGAAAGGGGGTGGTGTTGGGAGAAAAAAACACCACTTTTGTTTTGGTAAGGGCCCCCAAAATTTAAAAATTTTGGGATTTGCTTGTCCTTTAAATATTTTGAAATTGAGTTTTCTCCTGCTTTAAACTCTCAAAAATGGAACCACAGTAATGAACAATGAAGTCCTCAAAAATGACGCTTGTGACCCGCCTTTTTTTTTTGCTTTCCACAAAGTGGAAGGCTATATTTGGGATGATTCTTCATGGGTCTTTGGCTTTCGCTCGTCAAAGAAGAAAGAGCTTTTTAATTTGAATCACTTTTGCATTTCCCCCCAGCAAAATGCCATCTGTTTTCTCTGTTTAAATTGGGCAAAACCCTTTTCTTCAGGGGTTTTAGGTTCAGGTTTGCCCTCTGCTTCCAAAATAAAGCTGTTTCGTCCACGCTAGAAACTTGTAAAAAACCTTTTGAAAATTTTTTAGAGTCAGAAAAGAAATTTTGGCTTTTTTCTGCATCTCCTGCCCAAATTCCCCCTCAGTTTCAGGGTTTTGAAGTTTTTTTCGCTTTTTGAATCAGTCGAAATACCATGCTGGCTTAAAATTTCCTTTTGCAGTCAATGGCAGATTAGAAGATTCTGAGGCTTCCTTTTTTTCAACAGATTTATAGCCTTCTCAATGTTACAGTTGGCTTTTGACTGGGAAACCCAAATTTGCCTAAATGCCATTTTCTCCAGTAGTGGAATGTGTTTTTTCTCATAACTTTGATGATATCAGTGTGCAGTGTTCAACACAAGCACAGATATTTGCTGCTTAATTTTGATGGAATGGACTTTGCTTGCTGGAAGTGCAAGGATGCGGCCAACTTCAGAAATCCTGGCAACACTTTCAATTTGACAGATCATATCTAACTTTAGTTCTAACCTGAAGCGCTTGCGAGTTCTTTTGGCTGTGTGCTTATCACTAGCATGTTTAGTGATCTGTTCTACCGTGCTTCAGACAAACAAGATTTTGATTGTCTAACTCACAAAACTTCACGGCCCGTTATTCTCTTTGCTACTGCAGTGAAAAGGGCAAGTGGGGTTAGTAAAAAGGGTGTGGCTTTACGGAAACCGTAGCCAAAGACCATTTCGCTTTAAAAAGGGAGGGTGGGTAGCAATGCCAATTTACTTAAACAATCTGTACTTATGTGGAGACGTATTGCAAAAAACAAAAACCAAAAAAAAAAAAAAAAAAAAAAAAAAAAAAAAAAAAAATTTAAAAAAAAAAAAAAAAAAAAAAAAAAAAAAAAAAAAAAACCCCCAAAAAACAAGGGAAATAAAAAGGTTTACGGGCAAACATCGATGGTGACAGGGAATGAACAAACAGTTTCCAAAATGTTGGATAACGGGGTTTAGTACTGAAAATTCATTGTCTTATACTTTTGCATATATTTAGGCAAAATTATTGTTTTTAAATGCTTTGGGGGCTTATGCGGGGGGCTTTTTGAAAACCAATTTTTTTGGTTTTCTCTGAAAAAAAAATGACGGTGGGCCCAGTGGTTATAATTTTTAATTGTCAAAAAGTAGTAAGAGAAAAAGTGATTTATGAAGAAATAACTTCCAGTATACAGTAATACAATATTTCTAAGCTATATAAATTAGGACTTATGCATAACCCTATTTTATATTTTTTTGCCCAAAAAGAAAAAGCTACAAGGCTTCTGTAGTTGTAGTAGTTTCCCTATGTACTTCTACAAAATTTTACGTCTAAGACTATGTTAAAGGGGCTTAACTGCGGGAGTAATTACCCCCGAAATTACGCCGTGTGGCCGGGGGCGGGGGGGGGTGGAAAAAAAAAAAAAAAAAAAAAACAAAAACAAAAAAAAAAAAAAAAAAAAGGGGGGGGCCGGCCTTCGCCCAAACCTTGAAAATTTTTTTAATACCCCGCTTTTTACCCCGCTAGAAAGTGCCCTTTTCAATTAGTTTCCCCCCTCTGCGTTTTCGGGGGCAGGGAGAGGGACGAAATCCATTTTTTCTCTATGAAAAAATGGGGTTACCTAAGGACCAGGCGTTTTTCCCGAAATTTGGCACTCAGGGGGCAAAAATTAAAAAACCGAATTCGTCCCGGGTTTTTAAGCCGTGTAAACGGGCCCTAATTCAAAAAAAGAACCTAGTTACTGATTGTCTTGTTTTACTTGAGTGCTATAGTAAAAAAAATTCTTTAAAAATGTTTGCTGGAAATTTTATATCTAAAGGGGATGTTTCTTCTAATATGTTTATGTATGGCTTCTTACATGATTTTTAAATTATCTTGGGTATTTCTTTGATGTTTAAAATGTATGGAATGTCATGAGTAAACGAAACATTTATCATATTAACATATATCAGCCATAACATTATCTGTCAAATATTTTGTGGGTTCCCCATGCTGCCAGACAGATCTCACCCATCTAGGCAGGGAAATTCTCAAAAACCTAAAAAGTTGCCCGGGGCCCCATGACATTGGGCACCAGTTCCTTTGGGTTTTTTAAATTTTGTGATGTGGAGCCTCCATGAATTGAATTTGCCTTCTCAACACTTCCCACAGATGCTCAAATAGACTGAGATCTAAGAGTTTGGAGGCCAAGTCAACACCTTGAACTCTTTGTCATGTTCCTCAAAAAATTTCCCGGGGAACTGTTTTGCAGGTGGCAGGACCCATTATTCCTGGAAAGGAACTTTTTTCTTCAGTGAATCCTTTTGCAATGAGTTGAATTTGCAACAAGGTTCAGGTAGATGGTATGTGTCAAAGTGAGATCTACTTGAATGTCGGAATAAGGGTTTTCCCCCAGCTTTCCAACAAAATATTGCCAAAAACAACATATGTGATTTCACTACCATATTTTGACACAATATCCTGTGAAAAGTCCCATTCTGGTAAGCAGCTTGTTAGAGTGTGTGCCCTGATAGAGATATGAAGCATATGTAGCCTGTTGACTGGCATCAGGTTTTTAAAAAAAAAAAAAAGTTCCCTTAGCCTTCTAGCATCCTGCACTTTAGGAGACAGCTGCATGCTATGCATTAAACAACCAAGTTATGTGACTTGCATGAAAATATTTTAATCCCATAAGTATAATTAAATACTGTGAATAGAAAAATGATCTAACAGTTATCCTAATGTGTATGTTAGAAAAAACAATTTTTTTTAAATAGGGAAAATTTTTCTTTTAATTTTTTGTTACTTTTTATTATTTTTAAAGCTTTAGTTGTTTAAACAGTTATAGTGTGAGAAAATCTACATAGAAAATGTTAAAAATTTCGATGTTTTTGTTTTAGGAATATGGTTATATTCAAATACCTGAAATTGTGTGCCTCTTTATCCACCAGAGTACAGAAAAACTGGTACTTCTGTCTGATTAAAGGGGCCAAAAATTTTGTGCATTTAATTTCCCTTATTAATACTTAAAAGGGTTTGTCTCAGATTATGGGGACAGTAAAAAATAAGCACTTTTGTAAAATTTGGGTTTTCATTACCTCTGTCACTTGGTTTTGCGGGGTAGGGCTTTTCTGTAAATCGGGATTCTTTTTTTGCTGCTGCCCGGGGTTTGGAAAACGCCCCCTGGCCCGGGTCCCGCCCCTTGAAAAGCCCCCCGCACTGGGGAATTTGGGTGGAATTTTATTCAGCCTTTTTGGGGTACGCCCCAGACCCGGGAATGCCCCCGGCCCCGCCCCCCGCCTGTGATTGACTGGGCCCGCACACTCTGTATTTTCTCCCCTCTGAGCTGTTAAAAACGATAGTAAAACCAAGGACTGCTGTCCTCTTATACCTTTTCCCAGCTCTAGGGTGAATGATTGGGGGAATTAGGCCCGTTTAAGTCAAGATCCCCCCATATAACAGGTTTATACAGGCTCCTACCCGTTAAAAGGGGGAGAGAAAAGGGGGGGGAGGGGAGTGTGCAAAGGGCCCCTATAAACCCAGTCTGCTGGCCCGGGAACAGGAGGAAGGGGGGGGAGTGTACATCCTCAAAGTCTCATCTTTTGGTGTGTGTTTAAATGCATTTTTCCACAGTCATACAGGGTTCCCCGTTTTGGGAACGAAGGGGAAGAGGGGGGGGGGGGTGTTTCACTCCTCATATGTCTCATTGTTTTGGCTGTGTGTATTAAAGGGGATACCACAGTTTAACAAAACCTTTCCCGTCTGGGGAACAGAAGGGGAGGGGGGGAGGGGGTAGTGGGACAATCTCTTGGGTTTTTCAGTTTAGGTGGGTTTAAATGCATTTAGCACAGCAAGGGCTTGTGGAGTCAGCTTTAAGCTCTGCAGACCGGGGGGGGGGGAAAACTGCAGGAGGCTGAGGGGCTGTCCTTTGGGAGACCCTTTGCTTTGGCTGCCTCACCCCGAATGATGATGTCAAGGTCTTCAGGGGAGAGACATGCCTCCCGGGAGGAGAGGACAGCCTGTAGAGAAGGAATCGCCCCGGAAATTTTAAATTCAATCTAAAAGAAATTTGCTGAAGAGCCAAACAGTTCAAACATAAAAATCCTTTTTTGGTGGACGTTGAATTCCAAAATCACACCAATTTAAAACACTTGCATTTCAACAATTAAAGTTTTGGACTTTAGCCATTATGCTTTTTAAGGGGTTTTGTTTGACATGCAGATCTTAAAAATACGCAAAAAATGAATTTAAAGTATTGTTTTTTTATATTTTAGTTTATCTCTTTTTTGTGCAGGGATAAAAGTTATCAAAAATTTTGTACCTTTTTTATTTTTTTTTTTTTTTTTTTTTTAAATTTTTTTTACTTAGAATTCTTGTATGTGAACATCTGTTGCATGGTAGTCACTTACAGATAACTTAAACATGAAAAACTTTTAAAGGGAGACTTAAATTTAAAACTGTCTAAACTTTAAAAAGTTTTAGACTTTGGGCTAATCAGTCTTAAAAAAATGTCACTTTTATCATATTTGGGAAAAAATATTTGGACAAATTTAGTTTTGGTTTTTTTTTGGGTTTTTAAATTTTCACCTCCTAAATTTGTTGGCTTTCTTTCAGCCACTAACTGCACCAAAATTTTGTTGCATGGCAGCATATGCTAAGCCACAAACTTTTCACAAAGGGCACAGGCCCTTTTTCCCAAAAGGAAAAATCCCCTCTTTGTGGCAAAATGGCAAAAAATTTTCTTTTAAACTGTCTTAAACATAATTTAAAAGTAGGGAAAGCAAATTTGAAAATTTTTTTTGGTTTCAAATTGTGCCAGAGTTCTGTTCAATAGATGTGCCCCCTATCTTTCAAGTCCCCCTTTCAATATTTATGCAAATATTTGCCTCTGTCAGGGAGGCAGATTTCTACATAAGAAACCTCCTCCACTGCTAATTTTGCATATAAAACCATGCAAAGCTAGGTTTTACACATTTATTTAGGCCCAGTCCAGGAACATAACAGTAACAACTGCTATGGAGCCCAAAGGTTTAGGGGGAGTACTCAGGTGCAAGAACTTTGTGCCTTTATGTAAGGAATAAGGAATGATCAGAGAAATAGTGCAGAAAGCTACAATACTTTTTCCGTTGCGGACACCATGGCGAAGACCTGATTGACCCGTTGTAATCAATAAGATCCGTCAGAAACCATTGGTGTCCTTTGTCAAACAAATCCTTTGTTTCTGTTGTCAGCTTTGTGAAGGAGGTTCCAAACAGAACCTTCAACACAGATGTGAACCAAGCCAAGAACGTTGGTGGTTTTCTACTATATAGTACTACTATTTGGGTTTTCTGCTATATGTTGGCATTGTTTACATCTCTAACCATTGCTATTTGTGATGCTGATTCATTTTCCTATAATTATCACCATTTTGCTATAGGGCCAGATGAATTCTAGTTATACCCTTGGTTCAATTACCTTTAATGCATACAATTACTAACGTTTTTTGTTTTTCAAGTTATCTTTCAAACGTTAAAGTTAAAATATGTTTTCATATCATTTCTAAACTAATAACTTTATACTAAAATTTTTACTTTAGTATGGTTTCAGTCATGTGAATGTGATTAAACAGCAGGTGAACAGAGCATCTTGAGGGTCAGTGAGCGTCTTTTTTTACAGTGCCATGTGAAAGTATTCAGCCCCTTTAAACTTTTCAACCTTCAAACATAAAGATATAACATTTTTATTTTTTTCTGAAGAATCAACAACAAGTTGGACACAGTTGTGAAGTGGAATTAAGTTTATTGGATATTTTAAACTTTTGTAAAAAAAATAAAAAGCCCCCTTAAGTTAATACTTTGTAGCGCCACCTTTTGCTGCGATAACAGCTGTAAGTGGCTTGGAGTATGTTTCTCTCAGTTTTGCCCATTCAGAGACTGAAATTCTTGCCCATTCTTCCTTGGCGCACAGCTGGAGCTCAGTGCAGTTAGATGGAGAGCGTTTGTGAACAGCAGTTTTCAGCTCTTTCCACAGATTCTCAATTGGATTCAGGTCTTGACTGTGACTTGGCCATTCTAACACCTGGATAGGTTTATTTACGAATCATTCCATTGTAGATTTTGATTCATGTTTGGGATCATTGTCTTGTTGGAAGATAAATCTCCGTCCCAGTCTCAGGTCTTTTGCAGACTCCAACAGGTTTTCTTCCAGATTGGTCCTGTATTTGGCTCCATCCATCTTCCCATTAATTTTGACCATCTTCCCTGTCCCTGCTGAAGAAGAGCAAACCCAAACCATGATGCTGCCCCCACCATGTTTGACAGTGGGGATGGTGTGTTCAGGGTGATGAGCTGTGTTGCTTTTATGCCAAACATATCGTTTTGCATTGTGACCAAAAAGTTCAATTTTGGTTTCATCGGACCAGAGCACCTTCTTCCACATGTTGGGTGTGTCTCCCAGCTGGCTTGTGGCAAACTTTAGACGAGACTTTTTATGGATATCTTTGAGAAATGGCTTTCTTCTTGCCACTCTTCCATAAAGGCCAGATTTGTGCAGTGTACGATGATTGTTGTCCTATGGACAGATTCTCCCACCTCGGCTGTAGATCTCTGAAGTTCATCCAGAGTGATCATGGGCCTCTTGGCTGCATCTCTGATCAGTCTTCCCTTTGTTTGAGATGAAAGTTTAGAGGGCGGCTGGGTCTTGGTAGATTTGCAGTGGTCTGATACTTCTACCATTTCAATATGATCGCTTGCACAGTGCTCATTAGGATGTTTAAAGTTTGGGAAATATTTTTGTATCCAAATCCGGCTTTAAACTTCTCCACAACAGTATCACGGACCTGCCTGGTGTGTTCCTTGGTCTTCATGATGCTCTCTGTGCTTTAAACAGAACCCTGAGACTATCATAGAGCAGGTGCATTTATAGAGACTTGATTACACACAGGTGGATTATATTTATCATCATCAGTCATTTAGGACAACATTGTATCATTCAGAAATCCTCACTGAACTTCTGTAGTGAGTTTGCTGCACTGAAAGTAAAGGGGCCGAATAATATTGCACGACCCACTTTTTAGTTTTTGTTTTTACAAAAGTTTAAAATATCCAATAATTTTCATTCTACTTCACAATTGTGTCCCACTTGTTGTTGATTCTTCACAAAAAAATTAAAATTTTATATCTTTATCTTTGAAGCCAGAAATGTGGCAAAAGGTTGAAAAGTTCAAGGGGGCCGAATACTTTCGCAAGGCACTGTATTTGTTAATACCATCTTTTAGCCTTTTCTGTTCTTATTTTTTATATAATTGAAGTGGTAGTCCAAAAGTTCTGAACAGACTAAACTATACAGTTTTTTTCTTACCTAGTCAAGAAAGAAAACTGGAGTAATGTGATATTTGTCACAATCAGAGCTAATCTTCTTAATGTACTATGCAAAGTAGGTCAGTCCAGTAATCAAAAGTGGTTAAAAAGGGCTCTAATTCTCATACCTGCTCAAATTGTTATAAAAGAGCATTTTATAAGAAAAATACTGATGGTAAAAATAAAAATATTAAAACATATTCAGATTTAGTTTGTCAGGCCAGTAGATGAATGGTCTTATCATGGTACAACTAATTTTATTATCCAGAAATGTATAAAAACAGCAGCTCACTACTTAGGCTAGTATCACATCTGCATCAGAGGTTCTGTTCAGAACTTCCTGACTTAAAACATTAGTCTTATTGTTTCTAAAGAAATATGAACTTGTTTTCTTTTACATTATTTGAGGTCTGACAGCACTGCTTCTTTTTTTATTATTTTGAAGATTTCTCATTTACTGCAAATAAATACAACATTTTTTGCTTTGAATTTCAGAGACATGTTCAGTAGGTTATATAATAAAATAACAATGTACATTTTTGTTACAAATACATACCATTGAAGAGAAAAATCAGAGAAACTGAAAATGTAATGCTGTGTGTCAACTTAAAGGGGTTTTACCACAAAGGCATTTCATGCCTGAATTGTTCTGCTTTAGCTTTCCTTGTGTTCAAAAGGGGGTGTGTTTGATTTGTTTGAACTGCATATCATGTGACTCAGCAGACTTGACATCACCATGCCTTTCCCACAGTGTGCTCACTCTAGTCAACCAAAGGTAAGCTTATGTAAAGTGCTTTGTGTAGCCGAGTGTTTAGCATTGCCCCTTTTCAGCATAAGGGTCCTAGGTTCAAATCCCTGCAAGAACCAAACATGGATTTTTTTTTCTCACTGTACATACCTGATTGAAATGTCTTTTTCTTTTTATTTGCACTGTTTGACTAATTACAGAGGACAGGAGTAGAATGACAGAACCTGGGGTTGAACGCTCGCTCAGTAGTGAGTTTTTGTGTGATTGCCCAAACAAAGTTTTAGAATGACAAATAGCTGCCTGATGAGGAGAGTGATGTTTAAGAATTTTTATGGCAGGACTGAGAGTCTCATCACTGGATGCAACCCTTGGAGATGAGCTTTCCACTATGGATCACTAAGGTAGCAGCTAAAATAAAAATGTTACAAAATGTTTAATAATAATGAATGGTGAAAATGTTTATTATTTAATTTTCAAGCTTCCCACATCACTTTTACTTTGTGGTAAAACCCCCTTAAAGCAGTCTTCACATCCATTCAGAACCTCAGACGCAAATTCTGTTGGGAACGATGGAAAAAATAGCGCAACATGCTGCGCTATTATTTCTGGTAAAAACAAACACCACAATAAAAACCTGATGAACCGCATTGTAGTTAATGGAGTGTGTCAGGTGCTGTTGGTGTCTTTTGTAAAACAGGTCAGTTTCCCCTCTGTTAGAGGTGAAAAGAGAACTTCCATGCAGATGTAAAAATGTCATACACCAATTTGTGGATTTTTTCTGAGTCTTCTGTGGCTCTTGCAAATTTTGAATCCTTTATATCCTTTTACAATAACCCAAGTTGTTTGAGCCACATTACTGCATAGATTCTGTGTCTTATCAAAAATCTTTACCTACTAGGACCTTAGATCAGTAAGATATTGGGAAATGAAAGTTCAGTATTAAGATGTTTTTGTGACCTCTGTACTCTGCAATTTTAAGGTTAAGACCACAGTTGCCAGATCTATCATAACATTTTTTATTAAATTTAAATAATTTAATTTTATTTAGTTTGATAATTATCATAAATCTTTTTATTATTGTTGGGGGAAAAGTTGAGAAATATTGGAATTTTTTTCCCTAACAGCAAATCTAGCTCCACTTCGGCTCCTGGAAAGACGACCACTTGAATAGGTCTGCTGTTGGCGTAACGTGCCTAGTTTTGTCGAACCACATTCATAGATGTGTCTAATATTATTAGTGTGGTGTGCCACGCCCCCACATGTTAGGCATATTAAAAATTGTTGAGTCTTACGAACAATGCGCCTAAAACATTTGTTTGGCGCATTAGACATCGTAGCCGAATCACTTTGGCGCATTTTACCCCAGAAAAGGGTGAAAAACATGTCTCCCTTAATGTTATTGTAAAAAAAAATGTTTAAAAGTATAAAAATCAACCCCCTTTTTCCATTTTACTAATTTGTTTTTAAAGTTACATATAACTAGCACTGTCATGTTTATAATAGTCCCATCTATTAAACTATAACATTATTTATCCCATACGCTGAAAACTAAAGAAGTAAAAAAATTCCAAACACCAAAATTGCATTTTGTTGGGCATTTCACGTCTCCTAAAAATTAGAATAAAAAGTGATCAAAAAGTTGCATCAACCCCAAATGGAACCAATAAAAATTATACTTTATTCCACAAAAAATGCACCATCAATCATAAGTAGGTGAATAAAAAAATTATTGGTTGCAGAAAATGGCGCTGCAACACAAATTTAAGAAGCAGAGAATGTCTGCATTTTTTTTACAATACTAAAGCATAAAAAAGAAACTACGTATTTGGTTTTGCCAGAATCGTATCAACCTGCAGAATGCAGATAACACATCATTTATACTGAAGAGTGAATGCCATAAAAACAAAGCCACCACAAGCATAGCACAAGCAGGTTTTTTCACCCCACTTGGTGTACGACTGTTCATACACCTATAGAACAGGGCTATGATGGTTTTTTGGTGCAAGATATGCCAAAAAATGGTGCAGTCCTTCTTATGCATGTCGCTCTTTGTTCTAGATTATATCTTTAAAGGGGTTGTCTCACTACATTGATTCATCTTACCTCAGTCCTATTTTCTTGGTTTCATTTTGAATTCAGGGGCGTGTTTACTGGCTTCCACTAGGGTGCAGTAGAAGCCAGGTCTGTTGCTATAGCAACAGCCTATCAGGATAGATCAAATAGGTCTGTAGCTATAGCGACCTAAGGAGCTGATGCAGCCCATACAAGAGGGACTATCTAGATATAAGTAGGACACTATTAATGGACGTATATTGCAAAGTGACTTATTTTTGAAATATCTATAACATAAAAAGCAATCCTTGTAGTGAGACAACCCCTTTAAGGAATATGCTCTTCAATTCTGTGGCTGATTTTTAGATATAGAAATATAAAATTGAGTACTGTTTTCTAGTGATGAGCGATTACGTTGACTATCGTCATCGGGTCGATAGTCGATATCGGCAATTATCAATAAGATATCCGATAGTCGATAATAGATTATCGCCGATGACCATTAAAGTCTATGGGAGAGGAACAACACCTTCATTTTTACACCCAAACAGGGATGGAGAAGCTGAAATTAACATCCACAACAGTCAAATGGATACGTGCTACATCTTAGGCAAGACACTTAGGTTATAAAAGCCACATAAAAAAACTCCAGACCATTCACTATCCCTTTCTTGAACAGCATGACCTTAAAACCCGCTGACCCACAAATTAAAAAGTGCCGAAAGGGAGTATTATTTGAACCTTTTTTTACTTGAATGGACATTGACTATCCTGTCCTAGAACGCAGAATAGCCCCAAAAACCCGCATGACCCCCGATTAAAAAGGCTGAAAAAAGGAGTCTTTCAACCCCCCATTTTAGTTGAAATGGACATTAACTTTTATCTGTCCTTACTGCAGTAGCCATTAAAAACCCGTCTGACCCACAGTTTTAAAAAATGTGGGAAAAGGAGTTTTAACCAAATTTTTTGTTGAATGGCATTGATATACCCGTTCTATCCCACAGTATGACCATTAAACCTGTCTGACCACGGATTAAAAAGTGCGGAAAAGGAGTTTTGAACCACATTGTTGAACTGGACATTGACTATACCTGTCTGGACCAGCAGTATGACCATTAAACCTGTCTGACCCCAAATTAAGTAGGGGAAAAGAGTAGTATTTGAACACCATCTTTTATGAACTGGACATTATATATCCTGTCCTGTACGCAGTAATGACCATTAAACCTGTCTGACCCCAGATTAAAAAGTGCTGGGAAAAAGGAGTCTTTCAACCACCATTTTAGTTGAACTGGACATTAACTATACTGTCTCTGTACACAGTATGACCATTAACCTTTCTGACCACAATTAAAAGTGCGGTAAAAGGAGTCTTTGAACTACCATTTTAGTTGAAACTGGACATTGACTATACCTGTCCTGGGCCACAGAATGAGCCCAAACCTGCCGGACCACCACAATTAAAAAGTGCTGGGAAAAGGAGTCTTTCAACCACCATTTTAGTTGAACTGGACATTGACTATTACTGTCCTGTTCCGCTGTATGTCCATTAAAACTTTCTGACCCACAGATTAAAAAGTGCTGGAAATAGGAGTCTTTCAACCACCATTTTAGTTTCACTGGACATTGACTATACCTGTCCTGGACCACAGTATGACCATCAAACCTGTCTGACCCACAGATTAAAAAGTGCCGGAAAAAAGAGTCTTTGAAGCACCATTTTAGTTTCACTGGACATAGACTATCCCTGTCCTGAGCCACAGCATGAGCCCCAAACCTGCATGACCCCAGATTAAAAAAGTGCCGGAAAAAAGGAGTCTTTCAACCACCATTTTAGTTTCGCTGGACATTGACTATACCTGTCATGTACCACAGCATGACCCCTAAACCTGTTTGACCCACAGATCACAAAGTGGCACTATGCTATTTTGTACAGTGACTGTCATTTAGTATATTTTTTGGTAACTGACATTTGTTTACAGAATTTATTTAGGGAAGTTTTATTTATAGTTTTACATTATTATCATTTTGCTTTTTTTTCAAGTGTGATAACATATAACATACACCCCTCCCTGCAGTTTTTAAAGGTATTTTTTACATGTCTAGATGTGTTAATTTGTCAGCACACCCCATAAGTAATAAAAATGTCCTAATCATCCCCAAAACACTTCTTTGTTGAGAGGACATTTGCGCTCCTGGCTTCTGAGATTGATTCAGCCAATCAATTCAATGGTTTTCATTTTTCTCCAAATCCTTCTTCAGTGATTAGGGACAATCTCCCCTTGAGATCAAATGATGCAACACCATAGTGACTCCAGCCCCAGAAAATTTTAAGCCTCAAATTGTGCAATTTGTGTCCAGCCCTGGGGCCCTTTTTGACACTACTTAACCTCACAGAAATCACCTTTTTCAAAATCTGATTTTTTAGAGAAATTTTGAAGCTCTCTGATTGCCCTAATGGTGAGAGCCAGTGCTGCCATCAGCCATCTGTTAACACGGAGGTCCAGCTGCCAGGGCCAGACTTACAGTGGGTGCGGTGAGAGCCCAGGCTAGCGTCTGTCATCTATTAACACGGAGGTCCAGCTGCCAGGGCCAGACTTACAGTGGGTGCGGTGAGAGCCCAGGCTAGCGTCTGTCATCTATTAACACGCAGGTTCAGCTGCCAGGGCCGGAGTTACAGTGGGTGCGGTGAGAGCCCAGGCTGGCGTCCGTCATCTATTTACACAGTAAAAATGCCCTTATGATGCAGCAACGAAAACAGTCGTGCTGAAGCAGAGTACGGAAGTGTGAGTAGACCTCCAGCCTTCCTCCAGAGTAGACCTCCAGCCTTCCTACTGCAAAGTAGCTCTATGAACAAAGCTTGACTGACCAAAAGTGAAAAAAAACACGTATCTGAAATGTATACGGGATAATAAAAGGTATTTTTTAGCACCTATCAATTCACCTGTGGTGACTACAAAATTGCTGTATTCAAATTTAACTGCAAAGTAGATCTATCAACAAAGCTTGACTGACCAAAAGTGAAAAAAACACCTGTCTGAAATGTATACGGGATAATAAAAGGTATTTTTTGGCACCTATCAATTCACCTGTGGTGACTACTAAATTGCTGTATTCAAATTTAACTGCAAAGTAGCTCTATGAACAAAGCTTGACTGACCAAAAGTGAAAAAAACACCTGTCTGAAATGTATACATGATAATAAAAGGTATTTTTTGGCACCTATCAATTCACCTGTGGTGACTACTAAATTGCTGTATTCAAATTTAACTGCAAAGTAGCTCTATGAACAAAGCTTGACTGACCAAAAGTGAAAAAAAACACCTGTCTGAAATGTATACGGGATAATAAAAGGTATTTTTTGGCACCTATCAATTCACCTGTGGTGACTACAAAATTGCTGTATTCAAATTTAACTGCAAAGTAGATCTATCAACAAAGCTTTACTGACCAAAAGTGAAAAAAAAACACCTGTCTGAAATGTATACGGGATAATAAAAGGTATTTTTTGGCACCTATCAATTCACCTGTGGTGACTACTAAATTGCTGTATTAAAATTTAACTGCAAAGTAGCTCTATGAACAAAGCTTGACTGACCAAAAGTGAAAAAAACACCTGTCTGAAATGTATACGGGAAAATAAAAGGTATTTTTTGGCACCTATCAATTCACCTGTGGTGACTACTAAATTGCTGCATTCAAATTTAACTGCAAAGTAGCTCTATGAACAAAGCTTGACTGACCAAAAGTGAAAAAAAACACCTGTCTGAAATGTATACGGGATAATAAAAGGTATTTTTTGGCACCTATCAACCTGTGGTGACTACAAAATTGCTGTATTCAAATTTAACTGCAAAGTAGCTCTATGAACAAAGCTTGACTGACCAAAAGTGAAAAAAACACCTGTCTGAAATGTATACGGGATAATGAAAGGTATTTTTGGCACCTATCAATTCACCTGTGGTGACTACAAAATTGCTGTATTCAAATTTAACTGCAAAGTACATCTATCAACAAAGCTTGACTGACCAAAAGTGAAAAAAAACCTGTCTGAAATGTATACGGGATAATAAAAGGTATTTTTTGGCACCTATCAATACACCTGTGGTGACTACAAAATTGCTTTATTCAAATTTAACTGCAAGGTGGATATATCAACAAAGCTGGACTGGGCCAAAATTGAAAAAGAACACCTATCTGAAATGTATACTGATAATAAAAGTGGAGTTTTGCACCTAACAATAGACCTGCGTTACTAAAAAGATCTGTATCCTAATATAAGGCAATGCACGTCCTAAAACAAAGTTTTGGCTGTACAATATCCAGTATCCTTTATAGAGCTTGTCTGTGTTCGCCCGCGGCGCCCCCCCCCCCCCCCCGCTCTCCCCCGTGACTTTGCAGCGGTAGATGCTCTTTAAAATTCTATGCCTAACTACCTAAAATCTGCAAATCTCTGATCTAACTAAGTTCTAAGGATCACAGCTAAAAGTAGAGCTGTCTCTGTGAAAAAAATAGAATAATTTCACTGAGCTATTTGCTGAGCTGCTTGGACCGCGGCAGAGCGCCCGTCCGCCTCCTCTGAGACGCTGACACCCACTGAGTCAGACCAGGAAGGGCTGCTCGATGGAAAACGAGGTCATGCGCTTTTTCCAGCCAATCGCAACCATACACATCCCAGTCATTTACATCGCACACACATCTCACCCTGCTCTATTCTGTAAGCTGATTTGCTGGCCACCAAAATGACAGGAAGCGCCGAAAATGCCGCAATATTAATAGATTATGCACAGATTTCAACCTAAATTATCGCGTGATCTAAAAAATCCGATCAACGTAAATACCGTGCCGATTACAACTTTGTCGATAATAATCGCTCAACACTACTGTTTTCTCATTCCATAGCCTTTCTGCAGTGATGAACTGGTGATAAAGGTTACCAAACACAGTGGGGCAGATTTATACTGTCAATACTGTCTAATATTGTCTAAAAATATGAACTTAGACTATACAGTGTTAAAATACGCCATATTTATTGTAGTGTTGATAAATAAGTTTGGTCTAACTTTACACTTTCTATTAGATAGTTTAGTTTCTGCGACTAATTGCGCCAAAATGTGCAGTTTTGGCTTACGGTGTTACACACTAAACCATGTTCCCTTTAAATGAAGTCATGACTCTTTCACCATGGCCACTCCTCTTTTTCCAGACAAGGGACAGAAGAGTCTAGAAACTGTCTAAAGCATATGATAAATGTGTTGTCTATTATTAATTTTTTTTACTATTTAAAGCAAGATCCTGATACATATTCTTTTCTTCTAAGCCGTTTTTTTTTTCTGATCGTAGAATTCTCAATTTTTTTTTTATATGATTATAGAGACAGCCATCTTGTCTGAACTGCTTTTAACAGCAATTAGAAATCTTTTAAAGCAGTTACATGGACATAGGACTCTGTGAACAGGAGCTGACCCATTGACTTCTGTAGGAGAGGTTTTCTAGGCATGCTCTGTGACCTGAGAAGAAGTCCATGTGCAGCACAGGGTGGGGCAGTGACTATTTATTATTGTGAATGGTGGATCTTGTGCTATCTATACACATTGGTGTCATCTTTCAGTATAATCCTGCCTGTGCTGATAATGAAGAGACTGCTGGAAAGATTTCTCTGCAGAACAAGTGCCAGACTACTATTATGTTTAGTGGTCAAAGTTAAAACTGCTAAGTTTCAGAATTAAAAAAATATATATTGATAGCAATATGAGAAATAAAAAAAACAAAATAACCAAAAATTCTTTAACAATTGTTCTTAAAAGCAAAACATGAGTTAAATTATGTCATTTTCTGATGACACATTCCCTATGCCAGTATGTTGGAGCACAAAAAGAATTCTGGCGCAACTGCTGTAATAAATGGGCCTTATTATATTCCGCGCCTGAATCCTTCATTTCCCAAACATTCGTTTTCCTTCAAGTAAATATTATCATCATTAGCCTTTCCTTTAAGATGAGTGTTCTAAAAATTATCATGAAATTACACTGACAGTCAATGGTTAAGGGCAACTCTGAATTCTTTGCATATGACTACAATTTTTAAATTTGAACCCAGGGCTTTATTTTTCTCAGAACTGTCCTTAGGTGCATTCCCAAAATACACAGTTTAAAAGGAAAGGGGCTTAGAATTGCAAGCCAGCAGAAAAAGAAATTATGTATACCTTGTGTTAGACAGGCAAGAGGCAGCACTTTGATTTAACTATTTTTTCCAAAAATTAGTTCAGGAAATAAGACAGTCACAAATGCTGCTCTTTCACAGTAAAGCTGCTAAATGTCACATTCTTCATTCACTTATAGAAAAAGATATTAACATACATGGGCATGTTGTGTGTGTATTTTTAATTGGGAACTATTTGTGCTGGTTACAAATGGCATCCAAATGTCTCTGCTGACATAAGGTGCTTTCACCTTGGGGCTGATCCTTTGACTTACATCTGATTATCTGAGCAATTTAAAAGAAACTGCCTATTACCACAATTATTGGTATCTTATCAACCGGCTCTATATTACAAGGACTTTTATTGAACCAGCACAAAAGCAGGGCAAGCCGTGGCATATTGCCAAATAAAAGAGTGATGTTCTGGTGAATTTAGCCTAAATAAATTTACTGCTGAATAACAGTGGGAAAGTGGGAGGTAAACCCCTTTGACCAATAAATCTCTTCTGCATGTGAAACCCTTATCTTGTCCCCTCCAATATATCCCACACTAGGAAGCCATCCTCATTGGCTCTGGTTTGTTATTTGTAAACCTTGATCTTCTGCACTTGGTGTCCTAAATATGGATAATTAGCATCGGTTTATCACGTCTCTGCATATTTCCTCTGCTCTCCAAACATGCAATGCTTCTATTGGCTGCCATTCTGTCACAGAAGATTATGGAGACAGATTGCACAGAATGAATGTGCTAAACGAGATTAGAAAGGAGTAGAAATAGCAACTTGGCCAATAAATACCTCGTGAGAGCCTTATCATACAATTACACGTTGACTTGTTTCACACTCTCCCAGCCTCTTAATCCAGCACCCCACCACGTATGAAAATTCACTAATTTCTGAATTACTGCATATCCATGCGACTTGTCACTGAGAATATTTGGAAAAGGTAATATTGACACAAATGAAAAATACACAATCTAGATTGCCATCCTACGATGGCATTTGTGTATTTTAGCTCAACATACAGAAAAAACATTTGCATTTATAGAACTTGTTACAGAGAATCGCTGGTTAACGCTCGGCTTTGCAACACCGGTAAACACTGCATCTCTTTGCAAACTACTCAGTTCTTTGGTACAATTAAATGATGTTAAATAAGTAACAGCATTAAATGGATCAATGGTAATAAGTCCTTTAGGGGAAATACTGATACCAGTGAAGCTAAATCTAGGATTTAGAGTCTCAGCCATAAAGGAATATAAATAATCTAGGAAAAAGAACCTTAAATGAAGGTAATTTGTATCTGACAAAGCTTATGAAATCATTGTATTCTTACTTATGGAGTTTAGACCACTTTTTAGATTGAATTATTTGTTCTATCGCCCACACTGAATTATGTCTCATTTCAAGATATTATAGTTATATAGAAGTTGGGATGTCAGCAAGCTTTTCTTCCCAGAACACTCTTTGCATAGACACATAATTATGTTTGATCCCAACACTGAGTTAACTGCTCTGGTGTTTGCATCAGCAATGCTGGTTGACCATTAATATGGGAACCAACTGCTAACCTCAGGGATTGGTATTTAGCTTTTCTTTTCTAACTTTTCTTAGTGTGGGGAATCAGTGCAGCTTGTTTAGAGTGATTGTAAGGGTCTCTGCTGGAATTTGGCAGGCCAGAGGCTTGGAGAGCAGCCCCATGCTGACTCCTATTCACAAGGCCGGTTCTGTATGAGCTTTGCAAGTTTCACTCAGCCGTGCACTCAATAGCTACACAAAGCTGATTACACGCTTCAGCGAATTCCTGAAGGAGCCAAAAGCGACGCAGGTGCAAACGAGCCGAGGGAGCCCGTGATCCCAGTGACAGAATGAGACAAGCTGGGAAAGGCTTGGACCACACAAATCCAAGCTTCTGCTCACCAGACAGCAACAAACCTTGGGAACCTGGGGTCATTATCCATTCCATTCACAGAAGAACAGACTGTAAGTATCTCAGTATCTCTCCAGTATCTCACTGGGAACTCCATCAGTTACCTCAACCAAGTGCATCTTGTGCTCTGAGAGGAGGGGAACCTGTCTACTTATTACCCCCTGAACTTCACTCAACTATACTATTCATTGTCTCAAAGCTTATCTGTATAACTTAATCACCTTGTTCAATGTGGTGGAATCAAACAGCTACAATTGATATAACTTGCATTGCAGTCTTCAAATTGCCATCGACATAACAATTTTTCATAAAAATACAATAAGGAAGATTTACTACGACAAATGCGCTAAACTACTAACAGCCAATAGATAAAGAAGTAAGGTGAAAAGTTTCTTACAAGTTTGGCAAGACTTATCATATGGCAATGTATAGCTATAATCAATTTATTGCAGATTCTACTTGTCTGATCTACTTTTATTTGGTCTAAATTTAAACGAGTATTAGAAAATCTTCCCAAATATTGTCCAATTGTCCAATATGCCCATATTTAAAATAATGCAAGCAGTTATACCTGTTCAACTGTGTACTAAGCAGGCATAACCAGAATGTCTTTTGTGACTTCTTGGTAAAATATTACTTTAAACTCATCAGATTGGCAAATAGCCATGATTACACAATTATTAATGTTTTAAAAGATGTCCTTACCATATTCTTCTTGATTTAAAGTATTTTAAGTGATCCAAGTTGATTTGAAAACATGGATAAAAAGATCAAATACTAGGATATGAGAAATGCAAGAGCATGATTACCCACAATGCTCCAATATCCAAACTGGAACCAAATACAAGTTGGGTTTCATATATTATAAACAGGCTTTCTTTTCTGTATTATATTGTTTAACTATGGCCATTAGCATTAGAGACATACAAAACTATTTATTAGAAAACAGAATATCTATCCAACATCCAGCACTTGATTAATAAAAAAAACTTAAAAAGGCAGGGCTTCTAAACTCTAGAATTGATATTATTTTAGATCATTTTTAAATATTTTTTCTGTGTCCTGTTATCAGTTCTGGACACACTTGTATAATTTAGGTCTGTCATTAACTGGTAATGTGCTTTGTACTGCTGCTCTGTCCATTGTTATTTCTTGCAATCCTTGCCTTCTCCTTGGTGATGAATAATGGAGTAAGGAGGGGTTGGATTTACCATTATCTGCCCCCTTCCTCCTCCTCAGTTTTCCTGAGCTTAATGCTGCATACTCCAGAGCACTAATTCCTCAAGCATTTCTGTTTCTATACATCCCTACTGGTGTTGATAGCGTCCAGTATATAATACAGACATTGCAGGAAACATAGAACTAAGTGCATTTAACCAGAAATGGGCACAGCTGTGTGAATAGGAATAAACATGTAATCAAGAGAAATATGCTGGATGTGTATATTAGTCAGACCACTTTTTATCACTCCATCTACAGAGAAAAAAGCAAATACCTACTGTAGCACCCATAAAGTGTCCAGCCACACACCATGTTTAAAACAGAAGGCACTTACTTTTTTGATGGTTACAAATTCTATATTTACAGTTAATGTAATAATGATATATAAAAGTCATTAGAGAGAAAGGATATGTTTATTGGGCAAAAATGTACATTTAAAGGAGGCTCTAGTACCCTGTTGACCTGCTTCTAGCCTGCTGGGCATGAGATATTGTCGGGCATGGGGGCATACATGTTCTGTATAGCATCCTGCTATACATTTGCCAGCAGTAGTTCCTACATACTTGCAGGGTGCTGAATTTGGTGTTCTTGCTGGTCCAATAAATGCTTGATTAGTGATAATTCTGAGACAATTTAAAGAGGAAAAAACGGTCCTAAAAAGTAACTTTTATTAAATATATTAAAATATATATCACAGTCTATCTCAAAAACACTCACAAAAAACTGTGGGAGGCAAACAACAACCACATGGGTGGGTCCAGAGTGATATACAAAACCTGGCCCTATAAACCTAGTATACCCATACCTAACTGAGAGAGATACAGGATAATCGCGCCCGAAAATGCGTATCTTCTTCTGTCCGCAGCCTTGCCCTAATTCAAAAACACCCTATAATTTCCTCATGGTCCCGTCCCAACATGTTTCAATTATCCATGACATCATCAGAGACAGTATAGTAAAGAAGTAATGGTCCAATTGTCTTGGTATAGATGACAAATCAATAGCTGCAATGATGCAATGCAAGAAAAATAAGGGGTAGAATACCTGATGGTAACAACAAGTTACTCAATGCAGAATCACATGACATGCCGTGTTTACATAACAAAAAAGACACTAACCGCTTACATTCATCAGCACAATACCCGCCTTGTAGAATTGTCATGGTAAACCGGTAAAACACCAGGCAGTGGAAGTGTCAAAAACAAAAACAAAAAAGGGCATAAGAGAAAAACACTAACCCCAAAAGGTCCCCCCCCCCCAAAAGCATACACCCATGAAACTTACTATTTAGTTACTGAACTGTAAATATCATCTCCCGCCAGTAAGGGCTGAACAGCGTCGGCTGTGTGTGAGACGCCGAAGCTGGCGCGCGCGAGAAGGATAAAGGCGCGCTTCACAGCCCTCCCGTGACATCACATAGTGCCCCAGCGACGGAGAACTGCCGCCGAGAACGCCGTCCGAAAGTTTACGGCGCAGATTTTGCTCAGCTGAGCATCGCGCCAGAATATATGCAGGAACGCGACAACGGAGCAGACAGACTGAGCATGTGATTAAAAACCAGCTCAGTTAACAGCTAGTGAAAGACGACATTTATTGTTAGAAAAAGGACTGATTAAATCTGTGTCCAATTCTCCCAAGGGACATTGATAAAATTTGAAGTTTGGATATGTGCTCAGATCAATCAAATTGTTACAACAGTGTTATATATCCACATGAGAAAAAAGAAACACTTTAAAAGACTGCTGAAATCCAACTGTCATTAAAACCCATTTGGTGCCTTTGTATTTAGGGTAAATGTCCGAAGCATTCCTTCTGCATGAATAATCAGTCCAAGTTTCCACGTCTTTGAGAGTGGAGAGACTCGATCAATGCCCCTCCATTTTGAGGCTTTGGAGTTCACCCCCATGTTATTTGAGTGTATATGAACGGTGAAGATTGTGTGTCACGTTGTATGGCGAATTAATCGCCTATATGCTCCCCAATCCTACTTTCGCAGTTTGTCTTTGTGGTTTTAAATACCCACAGCCTCACTCCACATGTACAGGTATCATATATACCACATGAGGTGACATCCGCAGTTAATGATACATTTAATCGATAGGTCTTTGCCCCTGTGTCATAGATTGGAGAACGTATTTGTCTTTTTCCACAAAGTCACAGAAAAGAACAGTCCCCCACATCTGAATGAACCGTTTTGCGTCTAGTTATCCACATGTCCTTTCTATTGGATTCTACAAAGGGCTATTAACCAGACATTCCTTCAGATTTCTTCCCCCTTCTAATATGATATCGAGGTCCTCCCCCGACATAACCTCCAGATCGGATCATCTTCACACATGCCAGTATTTGTTTAGGAGTCTGTCTCCCCTATGGGCCGCATTGCCAAAAGTGGCCTATGAATACGCACTAACTGTCTCCTGAACCTGGTAACAATGGATTTTTGGGTGTCAACAGTTGAACCCGGTCCCTTGTCAGTGCATGTTGAATGATTGTGTTATGTATATAATCTGGTAGACCCATAGTCCAGAAACCGACGTATCTCAAAGTATTAGGCCTCCTTCTTTGAATTCTCCAGAAGAGGAGCAATTAACTTCGAAGACCTCAGGTAACTGTCCACGTGGATCCCCCCTTTTAAGGGGATAGGGTGGCAGCTTCACCCATCGCAGTAGGGAAATTGTGGCTGTAGGGTTTCGGTATAAAAAGAAGGTAGTTTATAACTCCCTATCCTGACCTCTGCCAATACCGAAATCAAACAGCCCTAAATACAAAGGCCAACCAAATGGGTTAAATGACCAGTTGGATTTTCAGCAGCTATTTTAAAGTGTTTCTTTTTTTCTCCTGTGTACATAAAACACTGATTAATTAAACTTGATTGACTGAGGCACAATATGCCAAGCCACTAATTTTCTCAATGTCCCTTGGGATGAATTGGAAACCTATTATCATTTCCTTTTTTCCTCACCAATAAATGTCGTTTCACTAGCTGTTAACTGAGCATTGTTTTTAAAATCACCTGCTCAGTCCTGTCTGCCCCGATGTCGCGTTCCCTGCATGTATTTCGGCGGAGCTCCATGCTGCGCATGCCCGTAACTAAGGACGCTTTTCTCGGCGCAGATTTTCTCCGTCGTCTGGCGCACTATGTGATGTCCAAGGAGTCGCCGTGATCACGCCTTTAACCACCGTAAGCGGCGCCCGTTGCCGCCAGCTGATATTAAACACGGCATGTCATGATGATTCGCATGAGTAACAACCTCTAGGTATCTATCAAACCTTAATTTTCTGCTTGCCTCATTGCAGCTATTGTAAATATGTCACTATAACCCAGACCAGTTGGTCCCACTAACATCTATCCATACTGTCCCCTAGATGATGTCAATGGATATTGAAACATTTGGGACGGGACCATGGGGAATAATAGGGTTTTTTGAATTGGCCAAGGCGCGACAGGAAGCCCTTATCGGCGATTATCCTGAAACTCTCTCAGGAAAGGGATACTTTTTTAAAGGGGCCGGGGTTTTTGTATATCACCGGGGTCCCACCCATTGGTTTTTGTTTGCCTCCCCATTTTTTTGTGATTTTTTTTGAGATAGACTGTGAATATATTTTAATATTTTTTAAAAAAATTATTTTTTTAGGCGTTTTTTCCTTTTTAAAAATTGTTTTGAAATACGCTGGTCAGAGGCTTTGTACTATTGGGAGGGAATCGCCATACATTTTTTTTGTAATTAATTTTTGCACGGAAAATGGCAGGATTTCTCTCTAAGGACCTCTATTGATCATGGTCCCTTAATCTAAAGATTTTTTTTTTCTGAAAAACCCTTTTATCAGGCACCATATCTCCGACTGTCTCTGGGCATTTAAGGGTTTTAACCAAAAACTTTAGGAACAGGGTGGCTTCTTTCTGGGATAGAAAGTCTGCAACACTAATTGAGCAAAAAATTGCCCCCTGGGACTTTCGAATTTCCTGACACCCTCGGTCGCAAAAATCCCCTTCCCCCCCTCGGGGTTGGAAAAAGATTACGGTGTTCATACACCTTATGACAGCCCTTAGGGGGGAAAAAAAGTGGCCCTTGATCTCTTAATAACAGACCAAAAACAGATTAAAATCTCTTTCAGAATTTTCCCCAAGTAAAACCTATTCACGACTAAAGAAAAATTTACAGGGAATATTGAACTTTTAAACATCACCTTAAAGAAAGAAACATTTCAATTTCTGAAATCTCACAGATTTCGGGGAAAATAAGGTTTAAATTTCAGGAAACCAAACCCCTGGTAAAGAGATACCCACTGACGCTCTTTCAAAAAAAACGAGCAGTCGACTCGGGGGGGAAGGAGGTCGGAGACCTTCTAGATCACAGACGGATCAAGGGAAAACCAGGGGAGAAAGGCTCCAGAGAAAAGGGAAAAAGCGTTTTTTAGACCCGATTCCCAAATTCCGTTTAAGGAACGAACGACCACCCCAGCTACCGAGTATAGGCGGCCCCACAAGAACAAAAATCCCGACCCCAATTTGTCAGAAAAAAATCTTGAATCGATGAGATAACTATTACGAAGGGGACTATCATTTGCCCCACAATAATTTCAACCTTTTACGGGACCAAGGACTTACATTATTTGCAAAAACTCTCGGAAAAAGTTCTTTGCAAAAAAAAAATAGACGGAGATTTAAAAGGGGGGATCCCTGTTGTTTATGCTGCAGATTTTAAATTACAATTTGGTTTGGCAGATATTCCACAAAAGACATTGGGAAAGGGGCCCCCTTTACAAACCTGGGGGCCCAAGGTAATAAAAAGAAACCCAGTAGGGGAACCCCTCTGCTTTGAGTTTTTTTGGATTGTTTTTAAAAAGACGGCCAAGAAAAAAGCCCCAGATACGAATTATTTTAAAATCTAACGGTAGCCAGAATCCTTATCAAAGAACGCGATTTATGCATTAACCCCTCCGACAAGGGGGGGGAACTTTGGGGTATAAATTGTCACATATCGGAGATTGCCTAATCTTTTAAGGGAAAAAACTGTTATGCACGTTTATCAGCAGATCCACTTGGGTTTTCGGGCAGAACTAAAAATTTATTAACACGGGGCAAAAGAGAGGAACTATTGACCAAAGTTAAATTTTTGATTTCCCTAAAAACCACGTACCCAAAAAGTTGCTACTTTTATGCCTTCCCAAATCCACAAGGGTGTCCCCTTTGAGGGACGTCCCATTGTCTCTGGATAGGGCCCCTGTCAAATTGGGTACCCTACTAGACCACATACTGGACCTTTTTGTTGAAACCCTGCCACTTTTTTTAGGTACCTGATCATTAAAGCGTATTGGGGGTTTTACATTGGTAAAGGGTGCCTTTTCTACAAGCATCGACTAGGGGGCCCTAAAACTCAAAAACCCCCCCCTTTGGGGATGCAGGCTGTTGAATTTTTCTCTTTTCTAAAAGGGGTACCCCTAGGGCTACAACATTTTTTTTGGGAATTTTCTGCATTTTAAACCCCTCACAAGGAATTTTAATTTTCCTTTTTGATGGGACTCTTCCACCAGCACGGGGTACCCATGGCATTCTTGGGGCCCCGCCATGCTAACTGTACCAGGCTGGGGGACACGTCCGTGGATTCCGGTGCCCCCTCCCCCTTTTCTCTGACCTTTATGGGCCCGTGGGCTAGTTTCATGACGTATCTTTACATCGGAAGGTTCACGAAGAATTTACTCATTTTTGTACAGAACTTAATTTTAATTAAATTTTAATTTAGATTTACTTTTGAATTTTCTTTTGAATTTTTTCCACCCTTTAATCGGTATTTGGAGAGGTCAGGATGGGGATTTAATAACTACCACTACCAAAAAACCCACACCAAAATTCCCTACGCGATGGGGGAGCTCCACCCTAAACCCCCTTTAAAAGGGGATCCCACGGGCTACCCGCTTCGAGTAATTGCTCCCTCCTGGGAAAATTCAAAAGAGGCAATACTTTGAATCTCGGTTTCTGACTAAGGGGTACCCAGATTTTTAATAAGACAATTATATCAACCTGCACGACAAGGGACCGGGGCAAAATTTGAACCAAAAAAACCATGTTTTAAACCCGGGTCAGGAGACATAGTGCTACTAGGCACTTTTGACAATGGGCCCCTCAGGGGAACAGACCAAAACAAAACGGGGAGTGTTGAAGATGGACCCGATCTGGAGATTAGTCGGGGGGCCCCCCCCGATACCTATAGAAGGGGAAGAAATCTGAAGGCTGTCTGGTTTAAAACCACTTTGAAAAACCAAAGAAAGACATGTGGCTAACTAAACCAAACGGTTTTTATTCAGAGGGGACGTTCTTTCGGACTTTTTGGAAAAAACAAATACCTCCAATGACACAGGGCAAAGACCCATCAGATTTAAAAGTTTTCATTAACTCAAGACCACACATGTGGTAACTGATAACCGGTAAGGTATGTGGGTAAAACCACAAACAACGCGACTAGGATTGGGAGCTTTTTGGCGATATTCGCATCAAGTGAAACACCAATTTCCATTTAAAAACTCAAAAAACAGGGGGGGAAATCCAAAACCTCAAATGGGGGGGCATTGATCGAGTCTCCCCCTCAAGACTGGAAACTTTGGACAGTTATACGCAGAAAGGGAAAGCTTCTGGACATTTTCCAAAAAACAAAGGCACCAAAGGGTTAAATGACCAGTTTATTTTAAAACAGCTATTTTTTAAAGTGATTTTTTTTTCTCCTGTGTACATATAACACTGTTTAATAATTTGATTGACTGAGCAAAAATTCCAAACTAATTTATCAAAATTCCCTTGGGAGAATTGGAACAGATTATCAGTTTCCTTTTCCAACCCAAAAATTTGTTTTACTGCTGTTAACGGCATGGTTTTAAAAAACACCTGCTCACTGGGCGCCCCGTTTTCGCTCCGCTTAAAATTTTGGGGCGATGCTCAACCGCGCTGCCCTAAACTAAGGACGCTTTCTCGGGGGCCCTTCTCCATCGCTGGGGGCCCCCTATTATGTCACGGAGGCGCCTGACGCCCTTTATCCTCCGCCGCCCGCCACCGACGCTTCATGCCCTTACAGGGCGGGAGATATTTTACAGTTCGGAAAACAAAAAGTAATTACATGGTGAAGCTGAGAAAATAATAGTTCCTTTTTTTGTTAAGTAAACACGCATGTCATGAGATTTTAAAGAGTACCCACCATCAGGTATCTATCTACCCCTAATTTCGTGCCTGCATCAATGCAGCATTTTTTGTACTATAAAACCCCAAAACTTTGTCCACTTCATCTTTCCATACTGCCCCCGATGATGTCCCTGATAAATTTAAACATTTGGAAAAGGGACATGAGGAAAAAAGGGGTTTTTTTTAATTTGGGCAAGGGTGGGACAGGAAAAGCCCTTTTCGGGCATTATCCTTTTCTCCTCATTGGTAAGGGGGATACTAGTTTATAGGGCCCGGTTTTGTATACACTCCCGTTCCCCCCCCATGTGGGTTTTTGTTTGCCTCCCCCGTTTTTTGTGAGTGTTTTTTAGAAACTTGATATAATTTTTAATATATTTAATAAAAGTTACTTTTTAGGACCGTTTTTTCCTCTTTAAATTGTCTTTGATATACGCTGGTCAAGAGGATTTGGTACTATTGGTAGGGATCTGCCAGGTACATTTTTCTTGTAGTGATAATTCTGCCAGGCCAAGAAAGTGTTCCAATCTCTCAGAGACATTCCTGGGAATCCCTTGCTGTTTAAGGGCAATATTATCCTGCTGAAAAATGCCAGTTGGAAGCCCTGCTACGATAGGCAACAGGTGTGTTTGTAGAATGTCCTAACATATTATTGAGCAGTTTGTTGTCACTCGTATTACTAATAGGGGGGGACTGTTTGTTGTTTTTGTTGGCTGCCCAAATAATCACACCAGCAGTTGGGGCAGTGTGTCGCTCCACAGCAGTGGCAGGATTGAGAGCTCACCATGATGCCATCAGACTCGAACCTAACTGTTGTCAGATCCCAAAACCTGCACTTATTGCAAACAATAGTACGGTCCCAGTCCATAGCAGTTGTTCATTCATGGCACCACTACTAAACAATGGCAAAGATGGCTGGCTGTCAATGGCAAGACATGGAAAGGGTGCTATGAAACCAAATTTTCTTCTGCAAAGCATCTGGAAATGGTCCAGGCAAAGAAAGTGATGTGAAATGAAGGTGTTACCTGAATGGTGGACAAGGAAACTGTGAAAGCTGCTCCTGCCATCTTAGGGTATGTTCACACGACTTATTTTCAGGCATAATTGCGGGCATATGTCACCACGTATTGCGCTTAATACGAGGCGAGATGCACCCCGTAATTGCGGTAATCCATAGCTATCATAGAGAACTATGGATTATGTCTCACCCCCCCCCCCGCGTGTACAATACGATCGTATTGTACGCGCGGAGAGATAAGTGACATATCAATTATTCACAGCAATTACGCGCCGTGAGTAATGCATGCCAATGGGGCTGGCATGCTGTTGCCCCCCCAAACCTCAGTGCTTTGGGAATGCGCGACTTCCGAAACACCCGGCGTATTGCGGCGCGTACTGTACGCGCCGCAATTATACCGTGTGAGCATACCCTTAAAGTATGTCAACTCGGCAAAATGTTTTTGAGTGCTTCATAAAGGCATGTGTATCTGTCAATTATCTCTAACCAAGAGGTACACTAATCAAGTAGTCTCTGAGAGCCTTTTTACAGGGCAGCAAAGCAAGCACTTTAACACGTTTTTGTGGTAAGATCCAGTGTCTAATCAGACTACACCTGTAATTATGTACATATGTGCCTGAGACATAACTGCATGCTAAGTTTTGCAGCAAGCTGATATTTATGTGTGTATATATATATACAGAAGATTGTTGGCTGTAGTACACTGTAATGGCATTACATGCTTGAATGTTCTAGAACACATCTTAAAGAGAACCTGTCACATAGATTATGCCCTCCTGGCTGAGGACAGAACAAACTAGTGATATACCTGCCGTTTCCAGCTCTATGTCCCTTATTCTGTAAGATGCTGGAGTTTTCATGTATTTAATGCTCAAATCTGCTGTTTTCAGCCAGAAGAGTCATCAAAGAGTCAGTTTTTTTCAAGCCCCGCTTGAGAAAGGCTAATTGTAGCCGAAATGTTGCCCTGTGGACATGCTGGAATAAAGTATTTTTTTTCACTTTTTCACCTTGAATTGGAGTGCTGCAATTTTTCTTCATGTATTGTGTGGACTCATGACGGGAGTCGAACATTGCTGGCACCCACTGGTAATTTTTAAGTAGTGAATAACTGTCAGTGGGCATCTTACAGAATAAGGGGCACAGTGCAGGGAACAGCAGGTCTGACACTAGCTTGTGCTGCCCTCAGCAAGTACAGCATAACCTATGTGACAGGTTCCCTTTAAACAATCTTTTTAACTGTCCAACAAGTCACTGCAGACTTTTCAGGGGCTTTAGGCTAATGGTAACCCTAGGATAGTGCCAACCTGACACTGTTTTCCAACAAAGTTTATTAACTATTTGCGGTTCAGCTTTGCAACACAGCTTTCTGAACACAAACAAGCAATCTTGAGAGCCATTGATTTACCAAACCATCCTACAACATTCTGTCCCGACCACTATCCCTCAGGATTAAAAGGGAACCAGTCACACTGAACATGCTATCTGATCTGTTGGTAGCATGTTATAGAGAAGGGAGCTGAGATGATGTATGACCGTTGTATGATTTAGCAGAACCTGTAAAGTTTTATGATTTAGCAGAACCTGTAATACATCCACTTAAATTTCTGCTTTTTCTGAGTCAAGTAGTATGCATACTTATACCAGGAAGGATGTCAATCAATTATAAAACCACCTACTGGACTCCTTAACCCAGAATAGGCAGACATTAAAATAAATAGATTATAAGATCTGCAAAATTTTTCCCCCCTAAACTGTATAGCAATCTGCTCAGTTCTTTAATAAGCTATTGGCAGATAAGATAGCATGTTCAATGTGACAGGTTACCAAGACAGCTGGAAACCTAATGAAGCTTTCCATAGCCGTCATGTTAAAGTTTCTAGAACCGCCATATTGTTACACCCTTCTGCATTATTTATATAATTCAGAAGGGTGTACAAGCAATCGAGCCCCTTAGTGGTCATATATCCATTGGGGGCTAAATTTAAAAATAAAAAGGTATATATTTTAAAAGTGTAAAAAAATAATAAAAGTTCAAGTCCCCTTTTGCCATTTTACAAATAAAAAAATTAAACGTTAAAAAATTTAAAAAGTTACACATAATTATTATTGTCATGTTTGTAAAAGTCCAATCTATTAAAATATAGCATCATGTATCCCATATGCTTAACGCTGTAAAAGAAAAAAAATCCCAAATGCGAAAATTTTTTTTGTTCATTTCACACCCTCAAAAAATAAATTTTTTAGAAGTACTAAAACATAACGAAAACCCTACATATTTGGTTTCACCAACAATATACCAATCTGCAGAATACATATAATAAACAGCAAAGAATGAACGGAATAAAAATGAAATCTGTGCATACTTGGCGCAAATATGTTTTTTTCACATTTGCCCCAATTACAATTTCTTATCGGTTTCCCAGTACATTCTATGGTATAATTAATCAGAATAGTAATGATGCACACAAGGTAATATATTAGAGGTGCTTGGTGGAAAAGAGTACTTTCCACTCATCAAAACATTAGAGAGAAATAATTCCACAGCCCTCATTTGTATATATGCTTATCAATTACGATATTTGATATATTGAATATAGTAATATGCAGGATTAAGTTATAGAGAGAGTGTTTCCATACAAAAACGAGTGATCATATATCAAAGGAAGTACGGCGTGTGTAGCGGCGGGTGTGTGGAGGCCCGCGTCTCCACACACCAGCCACTACACGCTGCTCCTTTGTTGAAATGCAATTGTGCCTTTTGTTTTATGGATTTCGTTTTTGTTGGAGTTTATGATGAACAGCTTTATCTGTATTCTACGGGTCAGTAAATATAAAAGGGCCACATTATCACTACTATATAGTGACTAATATCATCATAATATTACTGACCAAACCAGTATATCAAGACCAATATTACCAATAACAACAACATACATAGACCAAATAATACTGCCATATATCATTACCATATAATGACTAATACCACCATAATGTTACTGACCAAATCAGTATACAAAAACCAACAATACTAATAATATACAATGACCAAATAATAACGCCACATCATGAACACATATAATCACCATAAACGGTTTGAATAATACCATCATATTGTTACTGAATATAAACCATTATAGTAAGGCCACTGTTACCACCATACATTGACCATATAGTGGGAGATACCAGTGTACACAGGATTTGTAGCCGTAGAAGTGATTCCAGTGCAGTTATATTTAGGGACTCCCAGGTGACATCATTCTCTCTTTACTTTCTTCATCCAGTCCAGACCACCATGACGTGTTCTCCCGGCTACAACTCGTCCCTGCAGAATTTGCCACACAAACATGTTAGACTCCAGACAGTGAAAGTGCGCCCAGCAGATTATTGAGCCTCCATCCCACCAGCAGGTAGGCACACACTTCATATGTTAGACAACCCCTTGCCCCCCAATTAGACAGGCAGGTAGGAAGACACTTCTTTTAGGTAGGTTAGCCCTTAAAAATAAGTCCGATAAGTGTCAGACTCTTCCTATTAAGTAGGTAAAGTCCCCTTACAGTATATGACCCCCTTCTAGTATATAGGTATGTAGGTAGGTAGATAGGGCCTCTTAAAATAGGTAGGTAGATGCCCCCTCTAGTAGATAGGTAGATAGGGCCACTTCTAGTAGGTAGGCAGGTAGATATGGCTTCTTCTAGTAGGTAAGTAGATAGGGTCCCTTCTAGTAGGTAGGTAGTTAGATGGGGCCCCTTCCAGCAGGTAGGCAGGTTGATAGGGCCCCTTATAGTGGGTAGGCAGGTAGATAGGTCCTGTTATGGCAGGTAGGCAG
The DNA here is from genome assembly GCA_025379985.1 of Phyllomedusa bahiana. NCBI lineage: Eukaryota > Metazoa > Chordata > Amphibia > Anura > Hylidae > Phyllomedusa > Phyllomedusa bahiana. The sequence continues at coordinate 72,192 of JAODAL010017633.1, forward strand.
GTAGATAGGGCATCTTATGGTTGGTAGACAGGTAGATAGGTCCTGTTATGGCAGGTAGATAGGGCATCTTATGGTTGGTAGACAGGTAGATAGAGCCCCTTGTGGTTGGTAGGTGGGTAGGTATTCCGCCCCCTCCCTTTTATAAAAAAAATAATAAAAGTTCTCACCTCGGCTTTCCCTTATTCCATCATTGCACACTTCTCATTAAATCCGAAATGGGGGGCATGACATCATCACGTAATCCTCTCTGGAATGCCGGTTCCAGCATCTACCAGGTCTCAAGCCTAGGCATAGACTTAGGGCCTAGTACAGACAGCGGTACGATGACATCATTACATTGCGCCGCTGTCTTCATGGAATAAGCGGCCGGGAACAGTGTATCCTCAACCTTTGCCTTAACTGCCACAACCGCTGCCTACACCGTGAATGCGGTGGCTGTGATCGCTGCCTCACTGGGTCTATGTGACCCAGCAATGCAGCTGTGTGGCTCAAGGGAACTGGCTCATGGGACCAGTCACAAGTGATTTTATTTATAAGTTTTATACAGTTGAAACCAGAACTTTACATACACTATGTAAAAAGATACATTTGCAGGTATTTCTCACTATCTGACAAGAAACCTACCATTGCAGGAGATTTACCAACTCTTCAAGGAGCCCGGAAGGACTCTCCCTTTTCAGGGAGTCTCCCTGATAATCAGGGAGAGTTGGTAAGTATGCATAAGAGTTCTGTATGCTATCCTCTTATGCGACTATAATGTCTAAGCTATGTGACAATTAAACTCTTGGTCATCTCATCACCTATCCTCTGTGGCATTCTGCAGGCCTTGCTCAGTAATATCCATGTGACAGATCTGGCCTAAGTATGTTAGATGACCCACTATGCAATGTCTCCACAGGAACAACATCGTACACTCTGGTCTTTAGCTTACAACTCTCTGATGATGAATAAGCCACTCTGGCCTTCAACCTACCATTGCTTTCTGATAAACAAGCCCAGTTTGACCTCCAATTTATTAGTGCACCCATGATCAACAGACTCAAGGCCTAAGTTTTCCACAGGCAAATTGCAAGTTTACTGAACACCACATACAGACTTTGGGGGCATGTATGAAGTCAAAGACTTTCTTTGTTGGCCATAGTAACCGTCAGAGCTCACCTTTAATCTTTTCAGAGCACTATATGAAATGATGGGGGGACTCTGGTTGCTATGGGCAACAAAGAAAGTCTTAGAACCAGTTTCCATACATGAGGCCCCATCTGCACTTAGCGTGATATATATGAAAACTGGTCCAGAGTAGTCAGTCAGACTTCTCAGTAGGTTAGTGTAGCATTTGTCAGTATGTAAGAAAGTGTCTCACAGCACTTTGTCAATGTGTGCCACTGTGAGACAAAAACATTTGCCCAAACCTGTAACAAAATGTGCACCAAAATTTATCTTGCCAGTTTGAAATTAGCATGGATTAGTATGACATTCTGTCAAGACATATAACTAAATGTGTCTAATCTTATGAGTGTGGCACGACATGGACCCCTAAGAATTGGCGCATACAAAACTGTCGATCGTGTTGGATGTGTACCAGTTTTTGGTGAAAGACTTTTAAAAAAATGTTGGACAGGGGCAAAAATTGTTTTTTTGGTGCAAATCAAGCCAAAAAACTGGTGCCGCCTCGTTTATACACATCGCCCTTAGTCTGTTAGTGCCAAAACACATCCTTTTATGTGCTCCTCTCTGCCCTACCTATCAGTATTATGGCACATTATTCTAGCATTACAACATATAGTATATGCTCCTAACGAGTGGTCAGTCAGACTCTTCCTGGAGCAGCATATATATATAATATATATATATATATATATATATATATACATATATATATACCACATATATATATATATACACACATATTATATATATATTATTTATGGCTCCAAGAAGGTATATATATATATATATAATATATATATAGATATATATATATATATTATTAATTGAAAATCCCAGCACTCCAAAGATATACAGCAAAAGGGTGATTTTATTTTCTCCCATGCTACAGAACGACGTATGTCAAGGTCTGTAAGAGAGCTGAAACGTCGTTCTGTAGCGTGGAGAATATATACACCTTTGCTGTATATCTTTAAGTGCCGTGATTTTTCTCAATTCTATCATGGATGAGCTATTTATCGGAGTTATTGCTGCATGGCACCCATCATCTTTGAATCCTTTGAAGGAGTGCTGCTTTTTTTTGCTACTATATATATATATATATTATATATATATATATATATATATATATATATAATGACCCATTATGATGAATAAGCCACTCTTGCCCTCAGCCTACCATTACTTTCTGATAAACAAGCCCAGTCTGACCTCCGATTTATCAGTGCTCCCATATGTATGTATGGTTTTCAAATTAGATTTACAAAACAACAATAATAAAACAGTAGAGCAACAACTGAGTATTCTCTATCAGAGCAGCCTTGTAAAGTAAGACATAAAGGGTGACATCTATGAACTTACCTGCGCCATTTTTTTGCCATATGTTGTGCCAAAAAATTTCCGCCTCACTGTTCTATAGATGTATGAACAGTCGTACGACCAAACTTGGCAGTCTGCACTAGACTTGACACTTTGGAATGCGCCAAGAATGCAACAAATTGTGGTGCAAAACCACCATACAAAGTGTGGCGCATAATACTTTTATTCATACTGTCATATTATACACTCCTCTATATCTATTTAGAATCGGTGTGTAGGCGGCAAGTAACATAGATGTCAGCCAAAATATCTTTACTTGAAGGATGGGTATATGTTTATCCTCACACACGTTTACAGAGTTATGTTTCTTTTTGTGCAATGAAAGTAAAATGGCAGATAAATTTAGTGTGCAGGTATACAGTTGCATTTCTTTTGCCAGCATAATTTCTTTGGACTTTTTATTTGCTTTATAACTGCTCACAAATTAACATCGGCTTGCTTTCAGTTTTTCAATCATCCAGTGATCAGTTTTTTTTTATTTCGAGCAATATCAATATTGGACTTGGTTTATATATTATATTGCTCTGCATATTTTGTGAAAACAGATAAAAAGTAAAAGAATAAATCCTTAACCCCTTTAGAACATGGCCTGTTCTTGCCTTCAGGATTTTTATTTTTTTTTCTTGTTGCTATTTTTCCATCTTTGTCTTCCATAAGCCATATCATTTAAAATTTTCCTCATAGCCACATGAATGCTCGCAGGGCATGTTGTATTTGTCAGTGATATTATTTTGGGGTATACATCAAGTATTAAAACTCTTATTAGTTTTTGTTTTTGAGGTGATGGAAAAAAATGTAAATTATGTACTTTTTGGGGATTGTTTTTGCTTTACATTTTAAGTGTATGTTTCACTGTGTGGTTTGAATTACTTTTTAATATTTTATTCTGGGGTCCAGTATGACATTACATACAAATTTATAGGTTTTAATGTTTTATCACGTTTAGTCTGGGAGTAATAATCTTTTTTAATTTTTCTGTCATTGTAGCTCTGTGAGGGCTTAGTGGTTTGTAGGATGAATTGATGTTTCCATTGGTACAAATAATTATTTGATCACTTTTTATTTTGTCTTTTGGAAGGCAGGATTAATAAGAAACAGCAATGCCAGCAATGTTAGTTATTATTTTTTTATTGCATTTACAATAAGTGTTAAATTCCTTGCAGGTTATTACAGTGATGGCAATGCCAATCCTTTTTTTTTATTCTTTGTTTAAAAAATTGAAGATTATAAACTGATATGAGTTCTTTGTTTTACTTTGTATTGCCCTTTTTAAAGTGGTTATCCACTGAAAAAAATATTTAGAAAGGATAAGGATAGGGAAAAAAAAAAAATTATATACTTACCTACCTGTCCCCCATTGTTTTCGCTCCTGAGTTCTTATCTTATGAGTGATCGTGCCAATACTCCTAGGAGGCTTATGTTCCATAAGTGAATGGAGTATGAGCCTTTCTTGGGTGTTGGGATAAGAAGTGAAGAATGAATCCCCAGGTATCTCCAGAGTTGCAGCAGCAGGGGAAAGATATGTGGGTATACTAAGTATACTAAGCACATATGGTACCTCTGGGGTACATATGGCTGCATAGTATATCCCTGAGGTCATTCCTGACAACACAGTATATGTCTGGGACACAGTAGTCTGATGATGATCAATTACCAGACCATGTTGAAAAATTACATAGGGCTAGTAAATGTAGTTTTTTGGGGGAATAAATAGTTTGCTGTAGGGGTCAGCAATGTCTGGTTACACATCTGACTGTAATGTAATATTCATGATAAATCTATCTATCTATCTATCTATCTATCTATCTATCTTCTATTGTCATCTGTTTATAAATATATATAAACAGATGACAATAAAAGATAGATCATTCTTTATTATGTATTAATCAAGAGAGCTCTTTATCATGTATCAATCATAGCTCTCTGTCTGTCATTTATCTATCTCATGTCTATTTAGCCATACCTCAGTTGCTAAATACCATGCACGTGCCTGTTCTGCATAGTAATGACACTGAGCTTCTTAATAGAATGCAAATGATATGCAATGTTAATAGTTTTAGCAGATTGTGAGATCCTCCCAGATCTGCTACTAAAATGAGCATAATTAATAGGGCATCTCATGAAGACAATCCATTGCCTCAGTGTTTACCTTGGGAGATGACACACTGTGAGCTGCTTACAGTTTTAATCAGTCATACTCATACAAAAAAACAAACATTATTCTGTTTATTGGCATGTTAAAAGTTCATTATATCAATGCAATATTTTATTCTATTATGTTTAAAAATAGATTCACAGAAGTAAGTCTTAAAACATTTATTGTAAATAAGTCTAGGGATCTATTGGAAAAAAAGATAGTGTGATTTAGAATATTACAAAAAAAG